>JBAMCF010000205.1:0-54593 GCA_037075285.1 Drosophila lutescens
ATGTATTGGCCGTTTTGTTCGATCACTAATGACCATCTCTCGGGCAGCTGCATAATTCTGCGCTCGAAGAACTTTTGGTCTTTTCCAGCAAATAATCGAGACAAGTGGTTTTCGACAGCCTCATCTGAATCAAAGTTTTTACCATTCAAAGAGTTTTGAAGAGAGCGAAACAAATGGTAATCTGAAGGTGCTAAGTCCGGACTATAAGGTGGATGTGGTAGCACTTTCCAATTCAGCTCCGTTAATTTTTGCCGAGTGACCAAAGATGTGTGGGGCCTAGCGTTTTCATGGTGAAAGACTATACCCTTGCGATTAGCTAGTGCCGGCTCCTTTTCTTTAATTTTTTCCACCAAATTGGATAGCTGGCGACAGTACACATCTGAATTGATGGTTTCATTCCGTCCCAGCAGCTCAAAGTGCACTACACCCTTCCAATTCCACCAAACAGACAGCATAACTTTCCTCTGATGGATATCGGCCTTTGATGTGGCTTGGGCTGGCTCATCTTTCTTGCTCCATGATCTTTTTCGTTGGACATTATTGTAAACAACCCACTTTTCGTCGCCAGTAATGATCCGCTTCAAGAAAGGATCGTTTTTGATCCGTTGCAGCAGAGAATGGCAGATATTGATACGCTTAGTTAGGTGAATTTCCTTTAAGTTATGCGGAATCCAAACATCGAGCTTGTTCACGTAGCCAAGTTTCTTCAAATGGTTTTCAACCGTTGTATGCGACACACTGAGCTTCTCTGACATCTCCCGCGTTGAATAAGGCCGGTTTTCATCCAGCAAAGCCTGAATTTGTTCGTCAAAAACGGCCGATGGTCGACCAGAACGTGGGGCGTCTTTAACTCCAAAATCTCCAAGCCTGAATTTGGCAAACCAGCGCTGACATTGGCGATCACTCATGGCATCTTTACCAAACACATCGCACAATTTTTCACGACCTTCGACCGCTTTTTTTCCTTTTCGGAAATAAAAAAGCAAAATATGCCGAAAATGCTCACTTTGATCCTCCATGTTTAATTTGCTATAGCTTCCACAAATGTTATCGAATAATTACCATCATCGATAGTACCTAAGACAATAAGCTTTAAAACGATACTAAAAAGTGTGACCCTGGTGCTCGATTAGTCGTAAATAAATTTGATTAAAAACGATTACTAAAAAAAACGACATGACTTTCTTGCCAACCCAATATAAATCCTGGGAGCGGGAAAATGCTTTTAAGTTAATTATTCATTTTCGGATTTGCATTTTTGACTAAGTACTAAAGTTTATATTGTAAGCAACCCAAAACGATACTTTTTCAGATGTGTTTTACAGTAGACAATGAGATTAAGAACAAAAAAAAAACAAGAGGGAACGCTATAGTCGAGTATTTCGGCTATCAGATACCCGTTACTCAGCTAGAGGGAGTGGGAAGGAGATGGTGATACGCGCCATCTAGTGGACATTTAATTTTTTGCACATAACTTTTTAATGGATTGTCCGATTTTAAAATCTTCTTCTACATTTCGATAGGTATTAATAAACACAAAAAAATGGCATTTAAACTTTTACAAAATCTGTAAAGATGTGGGCGACAGGCTTTTTAAAAAGTCCTTTAAAGCGACTGTGGGCGTACGAGTGGGCGTATCGTTCAGATGAAACAATCTTGCGCTGCGTAGGAAGCCCAAAAATTAAGTGATCAATCCCAAGCCTCTAGCTTTTGTAGTTTCCGAGATCCCAGCGTTTATACAGACGGGTATAGGCTAGAGGTCTGCTCAAATACATTCAAAAGTTGAATATATTTTAATGGCTTTGAATAATCTTGAATGAATTGTGTGACAGCCCACAATCAAATAAATGCGATTGAACTTGAATGATGTTGAGTTTGACAATTATCAACATTCAATTCAGGTGATAATGTTTGAATTACATGTGGGCACAATCAAGGCGGAAATTTTTGAAGTACAAATGTTTCGGTCATTATATTATTATTCATATTTATCTTGCACGGTGAATTATTATTATTAAGGGACTTCTAGTAGATCGCCTAATGGCAATGAAATCCATGAAAGGAGTTGCCTGCAGAGGTATGCAAACGCGTAAATCAAGCATTCGTTTTTATACCCGTTACTCGTAGAGTAAAAGGGTATATTGTATTCGTGCAAAAGTATGTAAAAGCTAGAAGGAAGCATTTCGGAAAATATAAAAGCTAGGGGATTGGTATTTGGCATGAAGATTCTTGGAGTTCCTACGCAGCGCTAGTTTGTTTCAAGAAGGTGCCCCTCCCCCTCTAACGCCCACAATCGTTTATATACGATTTTAAAGATTTAAATATTTCGGAAAAGTAAAAATGCAGTTTTATTGTGTTTATCAATACCAATCGGAATGTACCATTCGTTAAAAAGTTATGCGTGATCAAAGTTTTCTATCTCCATCTCCCTCGCACTCCTTTACCTGAGTAACGGGTATCTGATAGTCCGGGCACCCGACTATAACGTTCTCTCTTGTTTTTAATAATTTAACTTAAAAAAATGCAAAAATATTCGAGCAGAAACTAAGAAAATATTGGAACAATTCGAATGCAACCTCGACCACGACAATCCTGTTAATGTGACAGTTCGTGGGTCCAACATGATTGCAGCATTTCGCTACTATCAAAAAGTTCATTGCTTGAACCACTTGATTAATAACAGCATAGCATACTGTCCAACTAGGTGGAACACCGTAATCTACTTAGTAAGATCAGTAGTGGTTATTTGGATTGGGATTTCATACCACTTGAAGGAGAAAAAAGTAGCTCACAGAATCGACAACTTGAATGTGAACAATTTGAGTGCAATTTCCAGCCTTTTGAAAGTGTTTGAGGGTGTATCGAAAAAACTAAATAGAGACCAACTTTGCACTTAGTCGTGCCAAACATAAAAAAAAACTATAAAAAATATGCCTTCCTGACATAAATGATAGCAAAATTACTGAACTTGTTAAATCCGCTTTGAACAACCAACTTTTAGAAACAGTAATTCCAAATTTAAGTAAATATCATAATCTAGCACTTTTCCTTTTTCCACCAACCAACAAACTACTACAGATAAAGACTTAACAATTAACGACTGCAAAGACATAATGACAACTTACATATCTGGTAACATTTAAAAAACTGAAGAAATAATCTCTCCCATTGATGACGAATTTTCGGAATATATTGAAATCCCAGATATTGCTGGAAATGCAGATCAAGTGGAGAGTGAAATCAGAAGCTATTCAAACACAAACGTGATTTACTCTACAGATTTCAATTGCCTTGAATGGTGGAACTCTCAAAAACATATTTTTTCTCTTTTGTACAAACAAGCTGCAAAATTTTGTGTATACCAGCTGGTAGAGCTTCATCCCAAAGGGTGTTTTCAGATGCACGAAACTTAATCACAGAAAAACGTTGTTTAATTGCCACTAACGCGGACAACATTAACAAAATTATGTTTTTACACTCCAATATACATAGATAAATCTTAAAGAATTAAAAGAAAATGTTTTTTTTGTATTTTTTTACTTTAATAATATTAATTTATAAATTTGTACTATTTGATCAGGATTACTAGCCGAGTCGATCTAGCCATGTCCGTCTGTCTGTCCGTCTGTATGAACGCAGCGCAAGTTTGTTTCAGCCGAGGGCCACGCCCCCTCTAACGCCCACAATCGCCTTAAACGATTTTAAAAGGTATCTGGAGCCCACAGCTTTAAAGATTTTGGAAAATTAAAGATGCAGATTTATTGTGTTTATCAATACCTATCGAAATCAAACTTTTTTTAAGGCACTCTCTGTTTTTCTAGTTATGCTTATTTTGCCAAATCGGGAACAGATATTTCATTATGTTTGTGGTGTACGATTTCGACTAAGCAGAAATTCATTCGTTGCTGATAGCTCCTTTGACCTAAATAAATAGGTAGCTGTTATCTTGTTCTGCGCACATCTGCATGTGATAAACGGGTCATAAACCATATGCATCCAGCCGACGGAAGTGTCTTCACACCATCTGTCATAACCCTTGGGAAACTCTAACCCGACCATTTGGTAGATGTAATTGCTTATTTATGTTATTTTCTTGTAAACTGATAATAAACCATGTTGTCCATTTGTATCTAGACTAGACCTAAGTAAATATCTTTGTAACCCCAAATCATGCTCAATAAAATCAGTACGAAAAGAACTCTTGACGTATTCACTTCTCCGCAGCCCAATTTGTTCTGTACTTATTGCGGCGACTTTTGCCACTGGTTCTGTACTTGAGGCACGCATAAAAACCTTTTCAGCAAACCCGATTTCGGTAGAAATCCTTCATGGGATTAAGGGATTAAGAACAATTCTTGTTTATCAACACTTTCATCTCTATAACCTTTTTATACTTTTTCAGGAGGTATTATAATTTCAGTCAGAAGTTTGCAACGCAGCGAAGGGGACGTATCCGACTACAAGATCAAGAGATCAGCACCAATAGCCGAGTTCATCTAGCCATATACGTCAGTCCTTCTGTCCGTTTCTATGCGAATTAGTCTCTCAGTTTTAAAGCTATCGCGATGAAACTTTCCCAAAAGTCTTCTTTCGGTTGCAGGTAGTACTTATGTCGGAACGAGTCTGATCAGACCACTATATCAAATGGCTCCCATAAAAATGATTAAAAAACAAGAAAGGAAGCTAGCTTCGGCCAGCCGAAGCTTATATACCCTTGCAGATAAAAGAAATACCTTTTTAAGTTGTCAGAAATCAAAACGCCTACTTCCTGCAAAGTTACAATGAATTTTCTTATATTTGTTCGATTATTCGTATGGGAGCCTTAAGATATAGTGGTTCGATCCGGCTCGCTCCGACATATGTACTACCTGCAATAGAAAGAAGACTTTTGGGAAAGTTTCATTGCGATAGCTTTAAAACTGAGAGACTAGTTCGCATAGAAACGGACAGACGGACATGGCTAGATGGACTCGGCTATTGGTGCTGATCAAGAATATATATACTTTATGTGGTCGGAAACGTCTCCTTCACTGCGTTACAATATCTTACTGAAATTATAATACCCTCTGCAAGGGTATAACAATAAAAAAGCATTATAATTTTTTTAGTTTTAAAGTATTTATTTTGATTTTTGACAATTTAAAAACAAAATCTTATTCGCGTTACTCGTAGAGTAAAAGGGTATATTTTATTCGCGCAAGACACATTCCCAGCAATAACCAAAGACAAGCAACTTCTTTTTAAAAATATCAAAGCCACAGACTACCTCAAACACCCAACAACAGAAAATATAAAAACGGTCATAAATTTCCTAAAATATACAAACTTATATAATCTAATCTAAAATCAAAATTTAAAATCACCTATTAAAAAAACGTAGTCGAAGGCCCCGCAGCTAGCACTACAACCCCTTATGTTAGTTTTAGTTTTGTAAACTTTACTATCATCTTTAATAATAATAATAATAGTAATAAGTATTCGCGCAAAAGTATGTAACAAGTAGAAGGAAGCGTTTCCGACCCCATAAAGTATATATATTCTTGATCAGCATCACTAGACGAGTCGATCCAGCTGTCTGTCCGTATGAACACTGAGATCTCGGAAACTACAAAAGTTAGAACGTTGGGATTACCCACACATATTCTTGGGCTTCCTACGCAGCGCAAGTTTGTTTTAGCCGAGCGCCACGCCCCTTCTGACGTCCAAATCTTAAAAAATTTCGAAAAATTATAAATGCCATTTGGTTGTGTTTTTTAATACCTACAATAATGTAGAAAAAAAATAAAAAGTTATGAGAAAATAATGAATTTCAAGCAGTGCAAGCAGTCGCTTTGCTGCATGTATATCTCCATCACCCTCGCACTTCCTTTAGCTAAGTAACTGGTATCAGATAGTCGAGGTACTCGAACCTAGCGTTCTTTCTTGTTTTGTAGGTATGTAGGTATAGGTAGATTAGCAATTGTATAGTTTTTCTCCTATCGCATATCATCTAGTCGTTGGTAGACTCACTTGTTTAGTGCGCCGTTCTAGATCTATAGGACCGATTGTTGGCAGCTCGGCGCTCTTATCACAATAACCGAGTAGAAAAAGCGGTCTATAAAGCTGCTGGTGCTCCTCGTTATTTGGAGCACAGAAGACAGAAACTTGATTATTTTTTTATTTAGCTCCTATAACGCTCGCTCTGGTGCGTCGTCGAACGTGTGTATTTCTTGAGTGACTAGAACTTTTCAAGGTGTCATCGTCCCCACTCAGGGACCCAAGCACCACAACGGGTCAAATAGTGCTAATGGATCTAATATCTGTCCTAACTCGGAACTTACCATTTTTATACCCTTGCAGAGGGTATTATAATTTCAGTCAGATGTTTGCAACGCAGTGAAGGAGACGTTTCCGACCACATAAAGTATATATATTCTTGATCAGCACCAATAGCCGAGTCCATCTAGCCATGTCCGTCTGTCCGTTTCTATGCGAACTAGTCTCTCAGTTTTAAAGCTATCGCAATGAAACTTTCCCAAAAGTTTTTTTCTATTGCAGGTAGTCGGAGCGAGCCGGATCCGACCACTATATCTTAAGGCTCCCATAGGATTAGTAAGATTTTTATACCCGTTACTCGTAGAGTAAAAGGGTATATTGTATTCGTGCAAAAGTATGTAACAGGTAGAAGGAAGCTTTTCCGACCCTATAAAGTATATATATTCTTGATCAGGATCACTAGCCGAGTCGATCTAGCCATGTCTGTCTGTCCGTCTGTCTGTCCGTCTGTCTGTCTGTCCGTTTGTATGAACGCTGAGATCTTGGAAACTATAAAAGCTAGAAGATTGGCGTTTTGCATGCAGATTCTAGGAGTTCCTACGCAGCGCAAGTTTGTTTCAAAAAGGTGCCACGCCCCCTCTAACGCCCACAATCGCCCATATACGATTTTAAAAATTTAAATATTTCGGAAAAGTAAAAATTCAGTTTTATTGTGTTTATCAATACCTATCGAAATGTAGAAGAAATTTTTCAAATCGGACCATTCGTTAAAAAGTTATGCGTGATCAAAGTTTCTATCTCCATCTCCCTTGCACTCCCTTTACCTGAGTAACGGGTATCTGATAGTCAGGGCACCCGACTATAACGTTCTCTCTTGTTTTATTTTAAATTTTATGTAGGTGTGGTGATTTTGAACAATTAGAAATCATGACAACCAAAACGTATTCAGTTCAGTTGAGTTCAAAGTGTTCATGTGTTCAGTTCAGTGCTCAGAGTTAAGTTCAAAGCTAATAATAATAATAAATAATAAAAAAAAATTTCGGTTCAGCTTAACGGTAAACAGATCAACGTGAAAACAGTTTCTTGTTCGGCTCAACAATATCAAAAGTTTTATTTAAAAAATTGTTAAAAATTTCTACAAATTATTCAAAATGCCGCCACTGTATATCGGTAAAAATTAGCGCCTTGAAACACTCTAAAGAAAACGGAACAAAGCGTTAAGTTCACTGTTAAAAATAAAAATGTACATTGCTTTCTTTGACTTTTTATTTTAACTGCAAGGGTATATAAACTTCGGCTTGCCGAAGTTAGCTTCCTTTCTTGTTTTATTTCAGTTATGGAGGTTTTTTAGATACCACAAATTTCGTACAGTCGTCCACTAGAGCAGATACCTATTAAATTATAAAGTGAGCTAATTGGATTCGTATGTTGCCTTTTATATGCGGTATGCCGATGTGAGTTTTTTTTAATCTAACATGGACTGCTGTATACCTGCAAGGTCTGGATGTACCTCGGCAAGGCTTTTTGACTGATCCATCCCACCCGTAGTTCGATAGGGTGCCCCGACTATCAAATACCCGTTACTGAACAAAGGAGTTCGAGGGAGAAGGAGATATGAAACTTTTATTGCGCATAACTTTTTAAAGAATGGTCCGATTTGAACCGTTTTGGATGAGTATTGACGGTATTGATAAACCAAACGAACCCTCATTTACACTTTTACAAAATCTTTAAAAATGCGTTTTGAAAGTTTGTGATCATCGGCATTTCTAAACGGCTCAACCGATCCTTTTAAAATTTGTCGCATGTTTTTCTGCATAAAAAAAAATCGCCCCCTGGAAAGAGTTTTAAATTATTTTTTAACTTAAAATATTTTTTTTAATTCAAAAAGTCGATTTTTTTGTTGGCTGAAAAACGCAATTTTAGTTTTGGAAGATAAACAAAATTTTTAAAATAAAAAATCCATCTTCCCAGGGGCGGGTTTTTTCTTTTCTTAAGCGAAATGTAAAAGCAGAATGGAAATACGATTGTTTTTGGCGAAGATACAGTGATCACAGCAAAACGCCTTTTTTAATAGTGTTCCAGCAATCGCTTTGCCACCGATATATTAGCCGATAGTGTCGGCGATAAAAATTAGTCGGTTTTATTTAAATGACACGTAATAATATAGTGCCCAAATTTTCTTTTCCTCTAGTGCCCAAATTTTCTTTTCCAAAAAAAAAAAATTATTTTTGGATTCATTATGTATCAAAAGTGAATGTTTGTTTTAGAAAAATTTTTACTTTTGCATGGATCGAGTTTTATAGGACTATATCCTTGGACCGCCTATAGAAAGCTATAGCTATAGAAAGCTAACGAAATCTTATTTTTAGTGTGGGTTTCGTTTTTTGAGTCCTTGAGACTATCAGCAACACGGTACAATTTTTTTTTCCAGCAACAAACTTTTTATAATATTTTAAAAAAATATTTATATTTTGCACTTAATTTGCAAATAATTATTTCGTCCGAGTTGCATAAATTTTCTGCTTCAAATGACTACAGCAGCTTGCGCAAGCTTTAGTATGTATTCCTAACGCAACGAACTTAATTTTTGGACTTCCCCGAATTAGAAAAAACGCAAAACCGAGTCAAAAGGAATGAAAAGACTAAAATAACGGTGTTTTTAACCTTACCCGTCTGGAGGCGGTCTTGGGCACTAGAGGGTTAATAATATACAAAACCAGTTTTTTTTTTAAATCGCAAAGTTAGTTGATTTTTTCATGCCAAAAGACCCTACCTCTCGCCTTAAAGTGGGCGTGGCACTCGAATAAAGCAAACTTCGACTTAATAGGCACTAGTAGAATCTGTATGAAACATTTTGACCTTCTATCTTTAAAAATGTGGTTGCCAGAGCAACAGATTCAGTTTTTTCAAACTAGCGCCATCTATTGGCCAAAACTTATATTGCTCCTAGCTTTTTATTAAATGGTCCAATTTGAAATATTTTTGGGTTTTAGATGGATATTAATATTCAAAACCAGATCTCAATTACACTTTTTAAAAACATAAAAAATGACAGCGCTAGGCAGACAAATTTGCGCGGAATGAGAAGCTAATGAATCTAAATCTAAACCAAAACTCTAGCTCTTATAGATTCCGAGATCACAGCGTTCACACGGACAGACAGACGGACAGACAGACATGGCTAGATCGACTCGGCTAGTTTACTCTACGAGTAACGGGTATAAAAAGACAATACTTCTAGCTTTTGCAAGCTTACTGGGGAAAGTGCAAGTCAGTTGAAAAACTAAAATCGTTGTGTTATAGAAATTTAACCAACCATTACCTTGAGTTCTCTGAATTCCCTTTAAATTTATGTATAACAGGTCACCAAAAACATTAAAGATTTAAATCGAAATTAGGGCATTAAAAAGTCCGTTGAATTTATGAAAAATATGTTCTTTTTGTGTCTTTGACGTCAAAATGCAACGACATGGACAATGTTCTCGTCATGGAAAAAAAGAAGTAGGTTGTTGGCCCTTTACTACTTAGCTAAATATCACTTCGTACATATTTCTTTCCTAAAAGATCGCAGAACCACACATCCGCTAATTTATATTTTTAACATGCTTACAGTCAAAACTGACTGTCCTATATTGCTGGGCAGAATTTATAAGTGTGCTTGGTAGATGTTAAAGAATTTTAAACCCTTTTTTATTCCGTCCTGCAAAACAATTTATGCCTATAATGAGCCCATATGTAGAATTAACAAACATGCGTCTGGACCCAAGCTCTCCTAGAGATTTAATTAAGAAAACAATCTATATTTACCTTTTCACTAACATGCGTCTGGACCCAAACTATATTTATCATTTTGTCCCTTATTATTTAGTTGAGTAATAGCTAAGTAGACAGTAAAAGAATAACACAGGTACCCAGCCAAAAATTTCCACGAACCATTTCTTTTTTTCCATGATAATTGGGTGCTCCTGAGTAAAAGTCCCATACAAACTTCTGTTCCATCACCTACAGGTTCCGCGGTATATAGAATACAAAAAAATTAAAGCAAACAGTGGACCTTAGATTAAATGAATAAAAAAAATAGTTCCATTTAAGATTTAATTTTTTGAATTGGTTTTCCATCAGTGAAATCGTGAACATTTTGGGATTTTTAACTTTGGCGTCGAATTTCAAAGACATGGGCAATGGTTGACAACGGGGACTATATTTTAGGAAGGCCGTAATGTATTGAGAGCAGAGTTCAGTGAAAACAAGAGAGAACGCTATAGTCGGGTTGGCGTCCCGACTATCTAATAATCGTAACTCAGCTAAAGGGAGTGCGAGGGAGATAGATATATAAACAATTTTGATTGCGTAACACTTTTTAATGAATGGTCCGATTTGAAAAATGTCTTCTACATTTCGATAGGTATTAATAAACACTATAAAATTGCGTTTATATATTTTTAAAATCTTAAAAGATGTGGCCTCCAGACACATTTGAAAATCGTTTATGGCGATTGTGGGCGTTAGGGGGGGCGTGGCTCGATAAAACAAACTTGCGCTGCGTAGGAAGCCCAATAATATGTGTGTGAAATCTCAACCTTCTAGCTTATGTAGTTTCCGAGATCTCAGCGTTCATACGGACAGACAGACGGACAGACGGACATGGCTAGATCGATATATATATATATATATATATATATATACTTTATGGGGTCGGAAACGCTTCCTTCTAGCTGTTACATACTTTTGCACGAAAACAATATACCCTTTTACTCTACGAGTAACGGGTATAATAATTAAGGTAAGTCCAATTATATAGGCCACATAATTCCAAATGTCGGCAAACATCGGTTTTTAATATTCTTAGCTATACCGCGGTGCCTGTAGGTGATGGGACATATGTAAGTTTGTATGGGACTTTTACTCAGAAGCACCATATTATCATGAAAAACTAGAAATGGTTCGTGGAAATTTCACAAATTTCAGTTTTGTGTTCCTGTGTAATCATTCTGTTTGGGAATCGGACATTCTGTACACTTAGTTATGTTTAGGTAGTATTTTCTTTCGTTTTTATCTAAGCATGAAGCGCAGCTTAATTTGCATGTACGTGTAAGAGCTTTGCCCAAATGCATTACCTCGGTCAGTACTTTTTCATTCAACTCTTAGGGCCGTTTTCTTGTCCGTCCTGCAAAGTAGAATTTAGCTAATGAAAGGATACATTTTTTCAGACGGCAAATCGGTTTTGGTTTTCTCGTCCGTCATTTAAAACTCCAAATAAAAGGAGCACTAATTTGAAACTAGGTGCAAACCCCACAACAGAAGAGTTAACTAATTGTCAGAAATTAGTCGAAAAACTATCGAAAAATACCATAAAACAGTGAGGGGTCAGTCAGTCTTAATAACAGATGATGATATAAACAAAATTTCAAACTAATAAAAAAACAATGTCGACAGAATAAAAGTTTCGGGGTAAAAATTATACCGATGATCAGGAGACTATTCTCGTAGAACTGGTGTCGGAGCAGAAATCTTTTTCTCCGGAATCATTCCTATTTAGGAAACTTGGCTTTTTTATAAAAATGAACAACATTGTCTTGAAGATCTTCAATACGCGGTAAATTAATAAACTTTTTTGATAAAGACGCTTGGTATCTGCGCCTATAGGTTCGCACTTCCGACAATTCGACGATATCCCACAGAGTTTGAAGATAAATCGCTCATTTTTAGAATTAATTGGATGACTTAAAAAATTTTGATTTATATTTAACTGTAAATTGAATCAGCTGTTTTCGAATGAAGAGTGGATTCAGATAGATATTGCTCGAATGTCTGGCAACGCTTGCAAATGACCGCACAAATCTACCCGCACAAATTTAAAAGGGTGGATGAAGTACCCCGACAAAATTTGTCGCTACCTGCGCTAACATAAGGACGAGTAAACCATTTTTTATTTATCGCTCCGTTGTCCCGGCAGGCAAATTAAAGCACGGACGAGAAAACGTCCCTAACTGTAACGTGTTTACAAGATGATTCAGCTTATTCTTGTACTAATCTACCAAGCTACAGTCAGTCAGTCAGCCAATGCAACCACAGTGCATCGCGCGATTGATTTTACTAATATTTGAAATGTTCCGTGAAGACAAATAAATATATATGAAACACTACACTACTGGCGTCTAATTTATAAAAACACAAAAAAATTGGTCCTTCCAGAAACCAGAAACGTTTTGTTTTCGGGACATTTCAATTAAATTAGTATTTTCCAACGGTGATCTATAGATATTTGTGTCGTAAAGAACCCCCTAACCTCAATCGCCATGCGGGAAAACTATTTACGGTTCGTGCGGCTCACGGAGGTACTGTACGGCTATGAGTCTGAAGATGGTTAGGAAATCCCTGAGGAAGTTGCGTCCTGAGCCGACAACATAATGAGAATAAATTTATCGTGCCTGAAAAGTGGATAGAATTCGTAAAGTTTGTCGGTCTTCTGTCTGCACGGCCCCACAATCTTTGCTGTCGCTTGATCGTAACACGATCGGGCTGTGTTTCGGCCACACTCCCTCCCCTTTACACATTCGTGTGCCAAATAGGTCGTCGCGGGCCGCGCAATACGATCCCCTAATGTCGCGGACGTCAGTCGAAAGTTATGTCATTGTTCTTGATCCCTTCTTCCATTTTTACCAGCCCCCCTTTGATGGGTTTCTACCATAGACATTATGAAGTTCGATTTACATTATACATTTACTGTAAAAAGGTTTCGTGTATGTGTGCATAATGGTGACAAAAATATATGACAGGTGTAGGTTTTGCTGATGATAAAATTATTTCTGTATCTTTTGTAGCCGATCGTTTAAGACGATTGTATACGTTAGAGGGGCGTGGCGCAGGAAGCCCAAGAATATGCGGGGGTAATCCCAACGTTCGAGCATTTGTAGTTTCCGAGATCTCAGCGTTAATACGGACGGACAGACGGACATGCATGGCTAGATAGACTTGGCTGGTAAACCTGTGTTTATCAATACCTATCGAAATGTAGAAGAAATTTTTCAAGAATATATATACTTTATAGGGTCGGAAATGCTTCCTTCTAGCTGTTACATACTTTTGCACGAATACAATATACAAGTAATATACGAGTAACGGATATAATAATATAATGATTATCTGAAAATTTGTTCTTAGGATGTCGACGATTTTAGACCAATTAGTTTGAAAAATATGCCTCCTATTAAATGCGACAACAATCGGGAGCGAGAGCTATTAACGGGTACTGTTCTGTTGAATTGGCAAATCTAAAGACAGGAATAGTTGCACATTCTCGCTGGCTTACAAAAGCCAAAAGGTTATTGCGGCTATATATTGGCAAAACAAATCCAGCCACAAACTTGCATATATTGGCAGAATATATTATCAAAGTATACGTCCCAATGTATTTTAACATACAATATTAGGTTTGGTTAGAACGGCTCCCAGACTATAGTCCTCTGTGTGTCCTTAGTGATACCGTGTGATCTCGTTTTTCCATTTTCGGGACCCCCGAAATTAGGTTGATTAGCATGTCTTCCACCCGGAAGATTTCACAAAAGAGTTTATGTTTTTATACCCTTGCAGAGGGTATTATAATTTCAGTCAGATATTGTAACGCAGTGAAGGAGACGTTTCCGACCACATAAAGTATATATATTCTTGATCAGCACCAATAGCCGAGTCCATCTAGCCATGTCCGTCTGTCCGTCTGTCCATCTGTCCGTCTGTCCGTCTGTCCGTTTCTATGCGAACTAGTCTCTCAGTTTTAAAGCTATCGCAATGAAACTTTCCCAAAAGTTTTCTTTCTATTGCAGGTATGACATATGTCGGAGCGAGCCGGATCGGACCACTATATCTTAAGGCTCCCATACGAATAATCAAACAAATATAAGAAAATTCATTGTAACTTTGCAGGAAGTAGGCGTTTTGATTTCGGACAACTTAAAAAGGTATTTCTTTTATCTGCAAGGGTATATAAGCTTCGGCTGGCCGAAGCTAGCTTCCTTTCTTGTTAAGGTTGATATTATCCGATATTTCGGTAAGATCGTTGATGAAGGGGTTTCCTAAAAGCTTCAATCTAAGTCTGCATAGGGCTGGGCAGAAGCAGAGAAGGTGTTCCATCGTTTCTTCTTCTTCTTCATCCCTGCAGCTTCTACAAAAGTCATTATTTGGGACTTTTAGCCTGCTGGCATGTGTGCCGACTAGCCAGTTGCCTGTAAGAGCTCGAACTAGCATACCTCACTCTGTACGGCTGAATTTGAGTAGTTCCGACGTTTTTTACTGTAATTCACAGGCCATGTGTTGGCTAATTTGATGAAATAGTGTCTTATATTTAGCTTGCAAGTTGCCATGGGAATACCGACATTCTCCTTTTGTGGATGGAGAGGCTGATGGTGCCCTGAATGGCTAACTCGTCCCCTATGCAGTTGCATACGATGTCCCGGTGACCCGGAACTCATATTAGGCTGATAGTAAACTAACTAGCCATCTCGTGGAGAGATCTGCGACAGTCTGCTATTGTTCGGGAGTTGGAGCTTGTCGAATAATTTGATTAAATGGCCACTTGGCTATCACTATATATATTAAGGTGTCCTCCTTGGAGACTTATGTTCCCTAAACATTAAAGTGCTTCCTTTATAGCGTGAACCTTTCTTTGTCAGACGCTACAGTGGTCCGGGAGTCTGAATGACTTCCTGATATCTAATTGTTCGGAGTATACGCCGAATTTGGAGCCATCTGTAGAGAAACAGATTGCGTCTGTCGAGCCCGGTTGGCCCTGTTCCCATTTTTCCCTATCTGGAATCAGAGCTTTAAAGGGTGTGTGACTGTATCCAAGAGATCTGAATAGATCCGTTTTCTTCGGTATCGACTTATTATGCTGAAGAATTTTGGAGTGACCATAAAATTGGTCTTTCCAATGCCCGGTATTATCTCATTCGAATAGCTGCCGATTTGGCCCTTTCCGTGCATGCTAAGTCCAGTCTAGGGAGGTTCAAGATCGCATTCGTTTGGGGTAGTTCGAAGGGCTCCCCTAATACACAAAGCCGCTATGCGCTGTACTTTGTTTAGGGGAGTCAAGATGCATTGTTTTTGTGCAGCGGTCCACCACAGAGCCACTCCGTATAGTAGGATTGGCATGATTACCGCTGTGTATATCCAGTTGACAATTCTAGGGGACATGCCCCATCTTAGCCCAATTGTTTTTTACAGGAGTAAACAGTAATACTAATAATTACAATTGTTTAAAATGGGTGGGTTGAGTTGTGAGATTTTGTATTTATTTGTAAATAGAACAAGTTCCGTTCTTTATCGTCCATTCCGATAGTATTTTTACTTTTGCGGTCATAAAATCGCAAAGTGTTTGTGGATCCTTACCATTAAAGATGATAGCGACATCATCTGCGTATGCCACTACCACTGCAGTGGCGATATTCCACAGGAGGGGTGATAGGACACCTCCTTGCGGGGTGTCTCTGCTCACTAGTCTAGTCTAAGTTGAGACCTCAAAAATGGCCGTAACCATTCTGCTTATCAGCAATTTAAGGATCATCCGCACCATTGGCGTCTCAACCCCTAGTTGTGTGAGGAAATCTGTTATTGCTATGGAAAACACGTTGTTGAAGGCTCCTTCTATGTCTCGGAAGACGATAGTGTGTATTCCTTGATGCTGAGTAATTTCTCGATGCTACTTACCATCAAGTGTAGCGCCGATTAGCCTTGCGGCCTCAGTCGTTTTTTCTATATCAGAGCAGAACGTCTGCCATGCAGTTCATTTTTCCCTTCTAATGGCCTTTTTGTAAGGGGCTTATTCGAGTTTGTAGCTCTGCCAGTTATTGTCCTCGTTTTCCGCCTTTGTTCTGTTAAACAGGCCTCAGCAGTCGGATCTGAGGATTGATAGCTGTTGGGTCCACCAGGAGTGTTTTTTCCTCCCTCTTGATTTTTCCATGGGCACGCAACTTTAAAGGCCGAGTTGCATGTTCTTTGAATTTATCTACTATTCTATCAAGCTCTTGTGAGTCTGTAATGCTTTCTGGCGGTTCCATGGGGAGGATATTCGTCAGAACTTCTTTGTACCTGTGCCAGTCTGGGGTTTGCGAAGCTGACCGGAAAGTGTGAATCAAGGGACCATATTGTTTCTATGAATCTATGGTATGAAAAAGAGTTGCTCGTCAGAGATTGACGAGTTTTTGACTGCGTCTAGGAGTGAATGTGATACCAACGTTAGATCTATGATCGTTTGACAAGCTTTGGTTATGAAGGTAGGGACATTGCTCCTATTGCATAAGCATAAGTTCGAATTTAGAATAAAATCAAATAGAAACTCACCTCTGTCGTTATTGTTTTGGGGAAACCCACTGAGTGTGATGGGCGTTGGCGTCGCAGCCTATTACCAAACCTGTCTTGAGCTTTTCGCATTCCTTAGCCAGTCCTCTGACCAGCGAGTCTGGGGGGTTGTCCTTTTCAAAGGCCAACTAGGCCGATAGTATCCTTATGGGGCCACTTTGCAGCTTCAGGCTTACTGCGGTGTTATCTCCGCTGCTGTAATTGCAAAGCAGAAATATACTAAGATGCCTTTTGACTAAAACACAGGTTCGAATTTTACCTTTTTTGAGGTCAAGCACAAGCTTGACAAGCTACTACCCAAGGTTCCTGTACTAGATATGGGAGCAGCTTACATCAGCGTCGATGTGACAACGCTAACCAGTAATCTCCGACCTGGTTGCCTCGGTCCCCGAGTATTTGCCATAATCCTCGAGATTGCGGCCGCGGTCCTACCTGCCTTGCCACTAGCGTACGCTAGATGATCTTTAGGGTTAGCCGGTGGTCAATAATGACACCCAAGTATTTTAGGCTTGGGCGAGTTATATTTGTGGCTTCTCCAATTTTGATAGTTGCCGTCTCTACTATCTGCCTGCTACTTATCAGGACTGCTTCCGTCTTGTGCGCTGCCAAGGTGAGTCCCTTGGCGTCGAGCCATGCGCGTGCTCGTTCCCCAGCTTCGTTGCAGATTCTCTGCGCATCTGGGAGTTTCTTTGCAGAAACTACTATAGCTACGTCATCGGCAAAGCCAATGAGTCGTGCCCCTTCGGGCATCGTGATCCTAAGGACCCCATCGTACATGGCATTCCATAACAATGGGCCTAGGACTGATCCTTGTGGGACTCCCCCGCTCACCCTGTGGGTCGACTGCCCGGAATCAGTTTCGTACAGGAGCAGGCGGCCTTCGAACTTGCTCGCTATTACTCTCTGTATATACATCGGAACATTTAGGTTTCTCAATGCATTTAGCGTGTGGTCCCAGCTAGCGGAGTTGAATACATCCAGCGTGGCCGCTATGCAGTACTGCTTAGTGCCGTACAGCCACCTTTTCCCCTCGATGGCTTTATCTGCGATTTCACACAGTTTGCCGACGGCGTCGATGGTAGATAGTCCCTTCCGAAAACCATACTGCATCTCTGAGAGGCCGTTGGTTTCGACAAGGGCACCTTCTAGCCGGGAGTGGATTATTCTTTCGAGAATTTTACCCACCGTATCTAGCATGCAGAGTGACCTAAATGAAGAAGGCTCCTCCGCCGGCTTGTCCCCCTTTGGTATGAGTACCAGCCGCTGTTGTTTCCAGCGACTAGGGAACACACCTTCTGTTAGGCATGCGTTATACATGTCAACATACTCCTTTGTGTTTGCCTTTATGGCAATTTTAAGGACTTTATTCGGGATACCATCTGGTCCCGGTGCCTTGTCGTCCAGTATTGTCTTCAATACCCGGAAGACTTCTTCGGCACTTGTGAGCTTTATGCTCGCAGTGTTCACGATCTGTGAGGTTCGCGCCATACTCTCTTGCTCTGGGAATAGTGTTTCCACTATCCTTTTTAGGGCGACTGGGCATGTCGGCGATGGCCTACTAAATACCCGAAGCCGTTTTGTGACGAGTTTATATGCGAAGCCCCATGGGTTGGAGTCTATTTCTTTGCATATATTATTAAAGCACCTGCGTTTTCTTTCTTTTATGGTTTTTTCCAGGGCTCGTCTTTTTTCCCTGGAAACTATTTGAAGTGACAGAGAAGTTTTTAGCAAACTCGAGGTCATGCCGGCTTAGACTTCAAGAAGTCCAAGACGTCGGCATTATGCCAAACACACAAAAAGGAGCGAAGAGGCTTCACTGTACATGCATGTTTCATGTAGTAGCCAACTACAATCATCAGCAGTGAAATCGCTGTCTTGGTTCAACGATCGAAGTGGGTTACCATGCAAGCCGCGCTATAACTGGTTGGGAATTATAGCGTCGCCAGATCGGTAAACTTCGAAAAGCTGATCAAGCCCTTAGTGTGTGTTGGACTTTGTTCTGTCTTTGATCTCTATCAGAGTTCCGTGGCAGATTTTGAAGAATATGCATTACTGCATATTTTTAGGCTTCCATATAGCAGCCTTTTACGGCGTGTTGACCGTTTTTTGTCCAAAGTTTAGCTTTTTTGATACGACCTTTTTTCGTTATAGAGAAGTTTTTAGCAAACTCGAGGTCATGCCGGCTTAGACTTCAAGAAGTCCAAGACGTCGGCATTATGCCAAACACACAAAAAGGAGCGAAGAGGCTTCACTGTACATGCATGTTTCATGTAGTAGCCAACTACAATCATCAGCAGTGAAATCGCTGTCTTGGTTCAACGATCGAAGTGGGTTACCATGCAAGCCGCGCTATAACTGGTTGGGAATTATAGCGTCGCCAGATCGGTAAACTTCGAAAAGCTGATCAAGCCCTTAGTGTGTGTTGGACTTTGTTCTGTCTTTGATCTCTATCAGAGTTCCGTGGCAGATTTTGAAGAATATGCATTACTGCATATTTTTAGGCTTCCATATAGCAGCCTTTTACGGCGTGTTGACCGTTTTTTGTCCAAAGTTTAGCTTTTTTGATACGACCTTTTTTCGTTATAGAGAAGTTTTTAGCAAACTCGAGGTCATGCCGGCTTAGACTTCAAGAAGTCCAAGACGTCGGCATTATGCCAAACACACAAAAAGGAGCGAAGAGGCTTCACTGTACATGCATGTTTCATGTAGTAGCCAACTACAATCATCAGCAGTGAAATCGCTGTCTTGGTTCAACGATCGAAGTGGGTTACCATGCAAGCCGCGCTATAACTGGTTGGGAATTATAGCGTCGCCAGATCGGTAAACTTCGAAAAGCTGATCAAGCCCTTAGTGTGTGTTGGACTTTGTTCTGTCTTTGATCTCTATCAGAGTTCCGTGGCAGATTTTGAAGAATATGCATTACTGCATATTTTTAGGCTTCCATATAGCAGCCTTTTACGGCGTGTTGACCGTTTTTTGTCCAAAGTTTAGCTTTTTTGATACGACCTTTTTTCGTTATAGAGAAGTTTTTAGCAAACTCGAGGTCATGCCGGCTTAGACTTCAAGAAGTCCAAGACGTCGGCATTATGCCAAACACACAAAAAGGAGCGAAGAGGCTTCACTGTACATGCATGTTTCATGTAGTAGCCAACTACAATCATCAGCAGTGAAATCGCTGTCTTGGTTCAACGATCGAAGTGGGTTACCATGCAAGCCGCGCTATAACTGGTTGGGAATTATAGCGTCGCCAGATCGGTAAACTTCGAAAAGCTGATAAGCCCTTAGTGTGTGTTGGACTTTGTTCTGTCTTTGATCTCTATCAGAGTTCCGTGGCAGATTTTGAAGAATATGCATTACTGCATATTTTTAGGCTTCCATATAGCAGCCTTTTACGGCGTGTTGACCGTTTTTTGTCCAAAGTTTAGCTTTTTTGATACGACCTTTTTTCGTTATAGAGAAGTTTTTAGCAAACTCGAGGTCATGCCGGCTTAGACTTCAAGAAGTCCAAGACGTCGGCATTATGCCAAACACACAAAAAGGAGCGAAGAGGCTTCACTGTACATGCATGTTTCATGTAGTAGCCAACTACAATCATCAGCAGTGAAATCGCTGTCTTGGTTCAACGATCGAAGTGGGTTACCATGCAAGCCGCGCTATAACTGGTTGGGAATTATAGCGTCGCCAGATCGGTAAACTTCGAAAAGCTGATCAAGCCCTTAGTGTGTGTTGGACTTTGTTCTGTCTTTGATCTCTATCAGAGTTCCGTGGCAGATTTTGAAGAATATGCATTACTGCATATTTTTAGGCTTCCATATAGCAGCCTTTTACGGCGTGTTGACCGTTTTTTGTCCAAAGTTTAGCTTTTTTGATACGACCTTTTTTCGTTATAGAGAAGTTTTTAGCAAACTCGAGGTCATGCCGGCTTAGACTTCAAGAAGTCCAAGACGTCGGCATTATGCCAAACACACAAAAAGGAGCGAAGAGGCTTCACTGTACATGCATGTTTCATGTAGTAGCCAACTACAATCATCAGCAGTGAAATCGCTGTCTTGGTTCAACGATCGAAGTGGGTTACCATGCAAGCCGCGCTATAACTGGTTGGGAATTATAGCGTCGCCAGATCGGTAAACTTCGAAAAGCTGATCAAGCCCTTAGTGTGTGTTGGACTTTGTTCTGTCTTTGATCTCTATCAGAGTTCCGTGGCAGATTTTGAAGAATATGCATTACTGCATATTTTTAGGCTTCCATATAGCAGCCTTTTACGGCGTGTTGACCGTTGTGACTCAAATTCGGGCCTTCCTCTTGAGCGTTGGTATGCGCGTCTTGCCCTGTGGCAGTCTTTCCTAGCTTCCGCAATGGATTGGTTCCACCAGTATGCAGGTCTTCTTCCTGATGGGTTTTTTCCCTTTCTCTGCATATATGCATCACAGGCTAGCTTGGTGTAGTCTGCGATGTGGTTTGCCCGTTCTTCAGCTGAACCGCTAGTGGAGAGGTCCTCGAAAAACATCTGTACCATCTCCACGTCTAGCGTTTCTATTTTGTACCCTGACACGGTCTTAGGATCCGTGGTGGGCCATTTCTGGACTTTATCGTGCAGATTATTGCTGCATGGTCACTACCCATGTAGGTGTCACTAACCTCCCAGCTGGAGCCCGAGGCCAATCCAGCGCTCACAAATGTGAGGTCAATGATGGAACTGGTGCCGGCTCTAGAAAAAGTCGGTTTCGTTCCAGAGTTCAGCAGCACTAGGTCAAGTGCGGCGAAGCTCTCAAGTAGCGCCTTTCCCCTCGGATTTGTTCGGGGAGAGCCCCGATCGGTAGCCCAGGCGTTAAAGTCCCCGGCTATTACGGCTGGGCGATTTTCCCTGGCATCTTTTGCAATCTCTTCGAGCACAGATATTGCCTGGGGAAGGCTATGGCTTGGCGGCAGGTAACAGCTATAGAACGCTATACCATTCACATGGGCCTTAGCGAAGCAATTTCCGCTTTTTTTCCTGCTAATCTGAAGCTTCGGATTTCCGCAGCTCCATATTGCCGATTTTTTGCTATTATCTGCTAGCCATTCTCCGAAATTTTTATTCCTGTATTGCTCGCTTATGAGGGCAATGTCTATATTTTCCTCGATGACATTTTGCTCCAGCAACAATTGGGCAACCTCACAGTGGTTTAGGTTTATTTGAAGGAACTTCATTTACCCCTAAGCCCTTGCATAGCCCTCCTGAAGTACGGGCATTTCCCACTCATTCTTGGGTGGTCGCAATCCTGCACCTTCTTGCGTTTGCAGAGCATGCAGCAGGCCTTTGCCTTGCAGCCTCTGGCTTGGTGCTCCTTTGCGCCGCAGTTGTAGCAGCATTTTGAGCAGTCCTCTTGGATCCTGCAGTTCCCTGCTATATGGCCAAACTCCATACACTTAAAACACTTTTTAGGTGTTATCTTTGGGCGGATTCGACACGAAGTCCAACCCAGCTTGATTTTTCCCTTCTCTATGAGCCGTCTCCCTATGTCGGGCATGACTCTAAGTGTAGGGGTTTGCGTGCCACCGTATGCCGCCCTTAGACTCATCACCGCGGATTCTGGCAGCTCCACATCGAACTGTGATTTAACCGTACATAGAATGTCCGTTTTCTCGGTGATCTCGTCTATATCCTTTACCTCGACCAGCATTGTCTCAGTCAGCGCTCTGACATCAACATTGCTGCCCAGGACCGCGTTCATTGTGGTCTGAATCTCCGCGGTATTTGGGTCAGACACCTTGTTTAGAAGGATTAGTAATTCCCCCTTAGCTGTGCGCCTGACAGCCTGTACGGCTTGTCCTAGCTCTTTCAGCTGCGGTTCAGCCTTAACCTTTTTAAGGATGTCCGCATAGGACCCTCCAGAGGAGGTGGCGATCACTATCGCGTCATCGCGAGGCGGTCGCATCCTTGGCTTCCTTATCTTCTGTCTAACCTGTTGCCATTCCTCAGGCTTCTTCCCAGGTTTTTTGGGCTTGCTGGTGCTCTCTGTCCCAGCGTGTTTCCCCTTTTTAGCACTTTGGCTGGCATTGCTGTCTGGTGCCTTGTGCATCGCCTTTTTTGCCGGTACAGCTAGCGTTTTCCCAGTTTCTTGGCCCCTGGGTCGCTTACTATTTCCGCTCGCGAGCACTTCTGCGCAGGTTTTTTTGGCTGTCTCCTTAGCCTTTTCCTGTTCCTCGATTTTGCCCTGCACAGCCGACAGGACTTCCCGCTGGAGATAATCGATTTCGTCGACAATATCCCTCATGGGGTTTGTTATGGAGCGCTTTCCGTCCATTAGCCTCTTCAGCTCCCTGGCCTTCGATCCCAGGCCGGACAGCTGTTTTAGCACATCCCCCTGCTCTTCGTCAGCAGCTTTTGGGGTGCTTTTTCCTCCTACTGGGGGTGTGCCAGGCTGCTTGCCACCGCACTCCACCCTTTTTTCTGGCGATCTTGCCATCGCGTTGCTTTTTTAAACGGGTCAGCTCCCATGTTGGCCCAGTCAGGTAGACTGGACAACGGCGTGTGAAAGGCATGACCGTCTGTCCGTCTGTCTGTCTGGATGAACGCTAAGATCTCGGAAACTATGAAAGCGAGAAGATTGGTATTTTGCATGCAGATTCTAGGAACTCCTACGCAGCGCAAGTTTGTCTCAAAATTGTGCCTCGCCCCCTCTAACGCCCAAAATCGCCTTAATCGACTTTAAAAGGTGTCTGGAGCGCGCTTCTTGATTTTGTTGTGCTTATTTATACTTATCAAAATGTGGAAGAAATTGTTAAAATCTGACGATTCGTTAAAAAGTTTTGTCCAAATAATGGATTTCAACAGTACAAGCAGTCGCTGCGTACATATCTCTATCTCTCTCGCACTTCCTTTAGCTGAGTAACAGGTATCTATTAGTCGAAATACTCGACTATAGCGTTCTCTCTTGTTGTATATTAGATATAGTTTTAGTTCTAGAGACCCATTTCGTTCCTTAGGGTCAAGAATCTGGCAGCGGGCAAACTGCTACTTGGTGTTCTGTGGGAATATATTCTAAAACAAGAGAGAACGCTATAGTCGGGTTGGTGTCCCGACTATCTAATACCCGTCACTCAGCTAAAGGGAGTGCGAGGGAGATGGATATATAAAATTTTTTTGATTGCGCATAACTTTTTAATGATTTGATTTGAAAAATGTCTTCTACATTTCGATAGGTGTAAATATACACAACAAAATTGCATTTATACTTCTCGGAAATCTATAAAGGTGTGGGCGCTAGACACATTTTAAAATCGGGCGATTATGGGCGTTAGAGGCGGCGTGGCACCTTTTTGAAATAAACTTGCGCTGCGTAGGAAACCCAAGAATATGTGTGGGAAATCTCAATCTTCTAGCTTATATAGTTTCCGAGATCTCAGCGTTCATACAGACAGACAGACAGACAGACAGACAGACGGACAGACAGACTGACAGACGGACATGGCTAGATCGACTCGGCTAGTGATCCTGATCAAGAATATATATACTTTATAGGGTCGGAAACGCTTTCATCTCCCTGTCACATACTTTTGCACGAATACAATATACCTTATTACTCTTCGAGTAACGGGTATAACAATAAGTTTATTTTAAATTTGTTCTCTCGCGAAATGGTACTTAACGTCAATGTGTTTTGATCGTTTGTGACATGTAGGATTACACTATGTCTCACTATATATCACTATATATCAAAAATTTACCTCGATGGATGCGATTAATTTGAATTCGCTTCGAATTTCCAAGTTAACCTGCGTTTTCCAAAGGTGCCAGGCGTCAGACACATTTTAAAATCGTTAGTGGGCGATTATGGGCGTTAGAGAGGGCGTGGCGCTCGGCTGAAATAAACTTGTGCTGCGTAGGAAGCCCAAGAATATGTGTGGGAAATCTCAACCTTCTAGCTTTTGTAGTTTCCGAGATCTCAGCGTTCATACGGACAGACAGAATTTACTAATTTTGTGGGAAAAATACCCGAAATTTCGAAAAAATAATTTTAAAAAAAATACTCTACGGAAAGTACAACTGATATTTTTTATTACTTGTATTGATCATATACACAATAAAAAATGATAACATGTTTATATTTTTTGTCGGCTGATTTGATCTACACTATTGGTGTCTCTCACCACAGTGTACGACGCAAGGATTTTTAACAGAAGGACCTCAAAGTTCAAAAAAAGGCTTTCCGGGGGTATCACAGGCAAACTGTCTGTTCTATTTTAATATTATTGTAATTACTTGGGATGTCATCACAAAAGGTGTGCGCATTCATTAAATAATTGTTTAAGAACCGATATGATGTTTTTGGCTTATCTTTTAATCTTTCACTTTTTCTGACTTCAATTTCATCTACTTTTAATTGAATACTAGGCAATTCTTCACCAATAATTACAATTGGATCGGCATTTCTGCAAGTGGTTGTCTCCCTAGGCTTTTTATCTGATTCAAAATTATAAGATTTTCCATCCGTACTCTCATTCGGGATATTTGAATCCTCCGCTTCTGATTTCTTTTCAGGAGACTTTCTACCATTTTTTCCGTTTTTTCATTCTGGAACTCTGAGTCTTTTACCACAGTCCTAGTATTCTCATTATTGATTTCATCAACAACTACGTATCTTGCCACCACAACTTTGTTTGAACTTGTTATGCACATATACTGTTGAACCAAATATCTTTAAATATTTTAATTGTGGCTTTCTGTTGTGCCACATTTCAAATTGAGTTTTCTTATCCTCAAACGCCCTACTTGGAGTTTTAATAATTAAATATGTTGCCGTTAAAACAGCCTCACTCCAAAAACTTTTATTTAATTTAGATCATTGCTCTATCCTTTTCAGTTATGGATCTGATCATGCGTTCAGAAACTATATTTAACAGCGGTGTATGTGGAACCCTTAAATTGTTACTTATGCATTTTTCACTACAATAATCTTTCATCTCATTTGACAAATATTCTCTGCCATTATCTATGTAAAGATTCACAACCTTTAGGTTAAAATGAGCTTCACTCTTTGCGATGAAATTTTTGAAGAAATGAAATACTTCCGATTTATAAGTAATTAAATAAGTTACACAGTAATATGAATATTGATCGACAAAGATAACATAATAGTTTCTTCCATCAACACTAGAAGGAGCTATAAATATATTCTTTACCATATCCTTAAAGCATTCGAGGCGAAAAAGGATTGTTGCGCAGCATTTCTAGATGACAAGCAAGCCTTCGATCGAGTCTGGCACTGTGGCTTGCTCTATAAGCTGAAACCCATTCTTCCCCCGACATACTTTTATCTTTCTCTCATTTCTAATTGGTAGAACCTTCCAGGTGGATGTTCGAGGATCCAAGTCTGCCTCAAAGCCTGTACTTGCTGGAGTCCCTCAAGGAAGTGTGCTGGTCCTGTCTTGTATACAATATTTACCTCGGACCTTCCGTCGCCCAGAGGCAGGAATGTTTTAACAGCTACCTGTGCAGATGACACAGCATTTCTGGCGACAAGTGCTCTGCGAAGAGAGGCGACAGATATGGTGCAGGACATGCTAAATGAGTTTGAGGCCTGGGCATCGAGGTGGAACATCGCAGTTAATCCGGCCCAATCTCAGCATGCCACCTTTTCATTGAACCGGCTGAAAACTTATCGCCTAACCTTAGACGGGACTCCAATAAAGCACTCGGTTAAGCACGGTTAAGTACCTTGGACTTACTCTGTACAGGCGGCTTACCTGGAAGCAGCACATTGTGGCAACCTGTGCTTCAGTAAGGCAAAAAGCGGGGAAAATGAGATGGCTTCTTCGCCTGGGCAGTGGACTGTCGATCACGGCGAAAACCCGGCTCTTCAAAGCAATCTTGATGCCTAGTCTACATTGGGGTATACACTTCTGGGGCACTGCCTGTAACACTTCAATAAAAAGAGTTGAATCCTGCCAACCCAAAATTTTAAGACATATGATAAACGCCCCTTACTATACAAGAAACACTACTATTTTTCGAGATCTCAAAATAAATCCTGTTTGTAAATCTATCACCAATACTGCCATTCGCTACAGATCAAGACTCATCTCCCACACAAACAGACTTGCTTTCACACTTTCCAGACCTATGAACAGAAGAAGACTAAAGAGATTGCACCCATCAGAAAATTGGATACTTGGACAGCACGCTTGTGGGAAACTCATTCCAGACTTAGACGCATAGACTGCATCACTGCTCAATTTTTGTAATCAGGCTTTTTTTTTTATTTACTACTTTTGTTAATTTTTACCATCGGTGAAAGTGAATTAAGTTTCACATAACACTCGCCAATAAACATTCTGTTACGCATATCGAATACATATCGAATACTTTCTTCTCTACCGATTTCTATTTGAGTCAGTTGCATATGCTTAATGGTTCATTTTAAAATTAACAATCGATGCATTGCTTTTAGACATACCTTCAAATACTCCTTGTCCATCCATCGAAGTTCGTACTCCCTTTGAATTGAATTCAATTGTTAAACCCGCAGCTTGCATATTGGAGACGGACAGTAGATTTTGTGGAACATCTTTGTAGAACAGAACATTTAAATTACTGCGGAGTTGGACTGTTCCTTGTGCAGAAGCATATATGTATGTATGCACCTTGTTTTGAAATTGCAGTCTCAATTGGTGTATCCAGTGTCGAATAGTTGGAGAACAGATTCATGTAATGTGGTCTCCTGAGACCAATATGGATACACCAGCGTCACCTGTTTAACTTTTGCCCTGCCTCAACATGAATGCTAAGGATCTACCTCTTTCGGCACTAGCTACTTGTGCTTGTTTCTCCTTATCTTTATTCTTATAACTTCTTTTCAAACTGAAACAATCTTTTTTGAAGTGCCCTTTTGTACCGCAATGGTGACATTTTAAATATGATTTAAATTTATTCCGGGGTTTGACCTTGAACTGCGATTTTAGATGCAATGCCTTATGTTTGCTTCTGTATAAAGATACAGTTTGCAAAACTTTATTGCGGGTGTCCTTACTTAAAATCTTCAGCTTAGTCTCGTGGTAATGTAAGCGATTTTTGACAAAAGAAAGAGTAACATGTTCGGCAGTTAAAATTTCTATGGCGATTAAAACACCATCATAAACAGATGGAAATGCTAAGAGAAGATGTGACACTTTATCCACCTCCTCGATTTTTGCTCCTGATGCCACTAACTCACAGATCAAGTCGTCAAATTTATTGAGATGAATAATGAGAGGAGTGTCGCCATTTAATTTAAACGGTAATAATTGCAAATTCTATAATAACTCTGATCTCTCTGCCTTGGCCCAGGATTCACCTGCATCTTCTCGCATCTCCTCATTAATCACAAATAATAAATAATTTTCTGCTAATTTATATATACTTTATATTTTTCCACGCTTTGCTCGTGCTGTGGTAATAAGAAACTGATTTTAACTTTTCCAAAATCTTTAAAGGTATGGGCACCTTTTAAAATCGTTTACGTCAATTGTGCGCGTTAGAGAAAGCGTGCCGCTCGGCTGAAACAAACTTGCGCTGCTTAGGAAGCCCAAGAATATGTGTGGGTAATTCTTTCTTTCTAACTTTTGTAGTTTCCGAGATCTCAGCGTTCATACAGACGGACAGACAGACGGACATGGCTAGATCGACTTGGGTAGTGACCCTGATCAAGAATATAAAATCCCTAAACAATAGAAATCCATGGATGAATTCAACTGGTCTCCACCGGACTTACCAGTTCCACCCATGTCCTTCTGACCTCTTCCGAGGACTGCAGCCTCCACCGGAGTGCTGATTCCCCGTATAAGGTACTGTCCGAACCCCCGGGACTCTGCCACAAATAGCTAAAGTGGGACCAGCTATGCACCAAGTCAGGAGACTTCAGATGTCGAAAATGAATCTCGTCCACAATATTCCTATACACAGAGATATAGAGTCCCAAATTTCGCTATGATGTGCGATCGATTTGGTGTTTCCAATAGAGTTGCATCCTGTTTGGCAACAGCCCTTTTCAAAGATATCTGATACAAAGATGAAAAGGGGCAGCTAGTTATTATGGACAAAAATAAGCTGGCCGGAAAGAAAATGAAATCTCGAGAAGCAGTTCGTCGCAGGCAATCCGAAAATTCTCAAGTTCTTGCCTTCTCCTTTGATGGACGAAAACATGACTCGTTGGTAGTGGATAAAGTCGACGGAAGATATCATACCAAATTGATAAAAGAGCCCTTTAGTCATTTTAGAAGATCCGAATTCTAAGTGGTTGGGATTTCTGAAAGTTGTTGCTGAAGACGCCGGAACAAAAGAAAGACAACTTTTGAAGTTTTTTCAGATATCCGTTACTCAGCTAAAGGAAGTGCTAGGAAGATGGAGATTCGAAAAACTTTGATCGCGCATAACCTTTTAGCGAATGGTCCGATTTGAAAAATTTCTTGTACATTTCGAAAGGTATTAATAACATAATAAACTGTTTTTAGCCTGCTGGCATGTGTACCGACTAGCCAGTTGCCTGTAAGAGCTCGAACTAGCATACCTCACTCTGTGCGGCTGAATTTGAGTAGTTCCGACGGCCATGTGTTGGCTAATTTGATGAAATAGTTTCTTATATTTAGCTTGCAAGTTGCCATGGGAATACCGACATTCTCCTTTTGTGGATGGAGAGGCTGATGGTGCCCTGCATGGCTAACTCGTCCGCTATGCAGTTGCCTACGATGTCCCGGTGACCCGGAACCCATATTAGGCTGATAGTAAACTAACTAGCCATCTCGTGGAGAGATCTGCGACAGCCTGCTATTGTTCGGGAGTTGGAGCTTGTCGAATAATTTGATTAAATAGCCACTTGGCTATCACTATATAAATTAAGGTGTCCTCCTTGGAGACTTATGTTCCCTAAACATTAAAGTGCTTCCTTTATAGCGTGAACCTCTCTTTGGTAGACGCTACAGTGGTCCGGGAGTCTGAATGACTTCCTGATATCTAATTGTTCGGAGTATACGTCGAAATTGGAGCCATCTGTAGAGAAACAGATTGCGTCTGTTGAGCCCGGTTGGCCCTGTTCCCATTCCTCCCTATCTGGAATCAGGGATTCAAAGGGTGTGTGACTGTATCCAAGAGATCTGAATAGATCCGTTTTCTTCGGTATCGACTTAAGAATTAAGAATTTTGGAGTGACCATAAGCCCGGTATTATCTCATTCGAAGAGCTGCCGATTTGGCCCTTTCCGTGCATGCTAAGTCCAGTCTAGGGAGGTTCAAGATCGCATTCGTTTGGGGTAGTTCGAAGGGCTCCACTAATACACAAAGCCGCTATGCGCTGTACTTTGTTTAGGGGAGTCAAGATGCATTGTTTATGTGCAGCGGTCCACCACAGAGCCACTCCGTATAGTAGGATTGGCATGATTACCGCTGTGTATATCCAGTTGACAATTCTAGGGGACATGCCCCATCTTAGCCCAATTGTTTTTTACAGGAGTAAACAGTAATACTAATAATTACAATTGTTTAAAATGGGTGGGTTGAGTTGTGAGATTTTGTATTTATTTGTAAATAGAACAAGTTCCGTTCTTTATCGTCCATTCCGATAGTATTTTTACTTTTGCGGTCATAAAATCGCAAAGTGTTTGTGGATCCTTACCATTAAAGATGATAGCGACATCATCTGCGTATGCCACTACCACTGCAGTGGCGATATTCCACAGGAGGGGTGATAGGACACCTCCTTGCGGGGTGTCTCTGCTCACTAGTCTAGTCTAAGTTGAGACCTCAAAAATGGCCGTAACCATTCTGCTTATCAGCAATTTAAGGATCATCCGCACCATTGGCGTCTCAACCCCTAGTTGTGTGAGGAAATCTGTTATTGCTATGGAAAACACGTTGTTGAAGGCTCCTTCTATGTCTCGGAAGACGATAGTGTGTATTCCTTGATGCTGAGTAATTTCTCGATGCTACTTACCATCAAGTGTAGCGCCGATTAGCCTTGCGGCCTCAGTCGTTTTTTCTATATCAGAGCAGAACGTCTGCCATGCAGTTCATTTTTCCCTTCTAATGGCCTTTTTGTAAGGGGCTTATTCGAGTTTGTAGCTCTGCCAGTTATTGTCCTCGTTTTCCGCCTTTGTTCTGTTAAACAGGCCTCAGCAGTCGGATCTGAGGATTGATAGCTGTTGGGTCCACCAGGAGTGTTTTTTCCTCCCTCTTGATTTTTCCATGGGCACGCAACTTTAAAGGCCGAGTTGCATGTTCTTTGAATTTATCTACTATTCTATCAAGCTCTTGTGAGTCTGTAATGCTTTCTGGCGGTTCCATGGGGAGGATATTCGTCAGAACTTCTTTGTACCTGTGCCAGTCTGGGGTTTGCGAAGCTGACCGGAAAGTGTGAATCAAGGGACCATATTGTTTCTATGAATCTATGGTATGAAAAAGAGTTGCTCGTCAGAGATTGACGAGTTTTTGACTGCGTCTAGGAGTGAATGTGATACCAACGTTAGATCTATGATCGTTTGACAAGCTTTGGTTATGAAGGTAGGGACATTGCTCCTATTGCATAAGCATAAGTTCGAATTTAGAATAAAATCAAATAGAAACTCACCTCTGTCGTTATTGTTTTGGGGAAACCCACTGAGTGTGATGGGCGTTGGCGTCGCAGCCTATTACCAAACCTGTCTTGAGCTTTTCGCATTCCTTAGCCAGTCCTCTGACCAGCGAGTCTGGGGGGTTGTCCTTTTCAAAGGCCAACTAGGCCGATAGTATCCTTATGGGGCCACTTTGCAGCTTCAGGCTTACTGCGGTGTTATCTCCGCTGCTGTAATTGCAAAGCAGAATTTTACCTTTTTTGAGGTCAAGCACAAGCTTGACAAGCTACTACCCAAGGTTCCTGTACTAGAACCAGGTTGGCTCCGCCTTCGGTCAGGCGAAGCAGTAGTGCAGCCGACGCTGCTTTACTGTGGTGTAGGTTGCTTTGCAGAAGTCTTAGTGACATATACAGCTGCAACCTCGACCACAGTGACGTCGGCCTCGTCCGTATTGTCGCCTGCTTATATAGAATCTATATAAGCAGGCGACAAGTAAGCTCTATATTATAGATCAGCCGACCGCTGACCATCGCAGGCAACCACTTTGACGTTGCCCTGGTACCAGCCCCGTCCATGCAGCTGGGCGATGAGCCTGGCTACTCGCTTACCATGCGCAGGCATATGGTGGAAAGATGGGACTCCACTGCCTTCCGTTTATTCCTGGGAATCCTGACCTCCGGATTGCCCCTCTCAATGAGTCCGAGTAGATCTCGACCCTTGGTGATCTCGGCGAAAGAGACCGATGGCTGGACCTTAGATCTCTTCGCCGATGGTCCGGAGCCTGAGAGCGCAGAGTCTGGGCGGCCGTCCGTCTTACCGCGTAGGTGCGGGTAATGGAACCAGTGTTCTGCTTTCTGTGGGTTTTTTAAGAGTTCCCGTCTCTGTTTGTTGTCTTTTTGTTGTCCATTATTAGGTCCCACGAGTTGCAGAGAAGGGGAAAGGTCTGCCCGGGCAGATTTCCGCAATGCCCCGGGCGATAGTTAGAACAGCGGGTCGCCCTATCCCTGAGCACTCCGTTCGTGACTGGGTCCCCAGCCCTGCTGACTCTTGGCACGGTCCGAATTACGCCGTAGTCCGGCCCGGAGTGAGATGATGTTTTGGGAGGGGATGTGGGTAGGTGATGTGTTGGGTGTGGGTTAGTGTAGAGCAACTATTTAGAAGCGGCTGAACAATTCGCATCGTCTGCATTGCTTCGTTGCAGGATACCCGCTGGTTGCCCGGGAATACTTATTTACTGGGGGGCTCTGTCCACGATTCCGAGCTTAACTTCTCCCACCAGCTTATTCACAGTTGGCCTTGAGAGAGGTCGTCCGCTATCTGCAACCTGCGACCCGCTCGGTTTCCCCAGCTAGGCAGCTTCGGAACCATCTCACAATTTCCTCAGTCCGAGCATTCAATATTATAATTCAGTAGTTTTCGGAAGTCCATTGTTTTCAAACTTTATACAGTCCACCCAATATCTGCCCCCCAATCTGCGAAATATTATAAACCCAATTATTCAGCATAACTGATTTTTCTCACACCCGAAAAATATTCTACTTAGCTGACATCGCTTGGGTTGTGATCATGGTGCATGCATACATATATATATCTATGAATAAATAGTAACTTACTCTTTAATATCCTGGCGATGAGATCTTGACGCTCTGGATCTGTTGGATTGTAGATAAATATTAAATTAAACATATATATATATATGAGGAATTAGTGCACTTAAAAATAATATTTAGGTGTACTATATATTGAACATAGTATTTTTCGCGTAGCTACGCATTTATTCTACAGCACAGAAATAATAAAAAAAACTATAAGAATATGGGTGGAATGAAGAACGCGGCACTCGGGCATTCAGGTGAACTCCACAGCTCAATGGGCTCCGATTACACATTCAAGTTCGTTTTGTGGCTGTCGTTTAATTCTTCCTGTTTTTGCTAGCGTGGCTGCTTTTGTTTTGGTGAAACGCGAGGCAAGGATTCTTGTTCACTGTTTTGAACTTCCCGTCAAACGGATTATTAAGTTCTTTATGCTCAATTGGTATTATTGCCGGCTGTATATGCGAATCTGACTGACTTTTCCGTGGAATTGTAGTTATAAAGTAACAAGAGCTTTACTTTTTGCTTCCGGGTTCTTATTTTCGTACCTAAGTGTTCCCATCTAGGTACTCACTTCCCCTTGCTCTAGCCAACTGACCCACTTCTGGATTTAGCTAGCGTCAGCTCTCGGGTTCATATCTGTCTCTCGTTGCTTTACTGACCGCTATATTTTTCCATTGAATCGCTCGATTAGTGCATTATATTGCACTGTGCAAATTTTGCCTTTTTTCGCAAACTTACCAACTGTGGCTTCTGCCGTCCTCCTTCTTTTCCTCTCCTCCCGCCATAACCGCCGCTCGTAACACCATTAGCATCGGCGCCGTGAGTAAGACGGAATAAATTACAACAACAAACCTTAAAATACGAAGGGCGGGAACACTACTACTATTTTGACCGCAGCTGTATGTTTTTATGTTGTATGGCTATAATTTCTTTTATTTTTTATTATTATTTTGAGTATGGGGCTTGAAAGATAAAGAGTTGAACTTCTAAAATGTTTTGACACCACAACAAATCAAGAATCATTTAGCCTGAAATACCCCCGGGAAGTTTAACATTTAGAATTTTTTTAAAGTTGATGTCCTGTTTGTCAGAATCCTTTCGTCGGGGAACAACGAAGGAATCTTCTAGCACTTCTGCACCACATTTCGGCGGAATATGGGGGTCCGGAGTTCGGAGTTTCAAGCTACGTATGAAACGTGTAACGGGATCGACAGCCCTAGCCTTCAAGGAACTTTCTTCAGGGATGATACAGTTTAAAGCCTTACTTAACTCTCGTCCTCTTAGCTCATCAGGCGACACTATCCTCTATTCGCTTACTCCAGCCTATTTCTCTACTGGCGCTCCGTATACTGCTATACCGGAACCTTCCGGTACCTTCACATCAACTGCTTGGAACGATGGACTCAACTACAAGCAATGGTCCAAGGTTTTTGGAAACGTTGGAATGTGGAATACCTTACCAAATCTACCTCCATCAAAATGGATCCTACGACGCATCCAGGAGGTGCACGTCGGTAAAGACGACAAGGACCGTGTTCTCACAGTCAAAACCGCCCAAGGAGTCTTCAAGCGCCCGATCACCAAACAGGCTATCTTGTCTCTTTGCTGAACAATTGTTCAGGGGGACTGGTATGTTTGGGAACCAGACAACCTGTCAGAATCTCCGAAGCAAAAATGATTAGATTTGAAAAAAAAAGTTGCTAAAAATTGCAACCAATTATATTAAAATGACCAAACAATGGCTAAATGTTTACATTTTCGCTTTAGTTCTACATTTGTTCTACATTTCGAACAAGAAAGAAAGCTAGCTTCGGCCAACCGAAGCTTATATACCCTTGCGAATCATTCCCATTAACTTACAAAAGCATTAAATTTAGATTTAGTTGCGTATATGTTACAACAATCAAAATTTTAGCTGATCTCGTATTCTTTTAACACCAATATTTTGATCCTTCCCAAGGCAGCTGTTTAATATAGCCGTCCGAATTTTGTTAAATATAATTTGAAATTCTAAAATGTTAAAGAAAAGCTATATCCCACAGAAGAAGAGAATGTAAATAATCAACAAAGATATAATTTTTTTCATATTTTAAGTATCGAAAACATAACATGTCCCTCCTATATTTTGTGTTCCAACTCAAAATTTTAAAGCTAGGGTAATTCAATTAGACTTAATCTTATTAGACTTAGACTTTAATCTTATTGAATGTGTGAAGAGAATTGAAATGATCATTATTAAAGAAAACTTTATTAAATTCAACGAAAGAGTGTTTAAGACTATTTAAGATTACTAATTTCAATATATTTAAAATGATTTTAAAGTGTGTTACTCTGGATATGTGTGTGGCTTGATCTTTCCCTCCACACGAGGTCTTAACTCTCTTCTGTTTGGAATTATTTCAACATTCTCAGTGTGTCATTATTATCGTTTGGAAATTCACTAGAATGGTTGCTAATGATGGGAGTGTTATCCTCATTATGTTCTCTAGTTTCTGAACAAAAACACAACTGTAGAATCGAGAGCCTAACTGCTGTCTTACAGTCGCCTGAGTCCAACTTGCCTTGTTAGGATTTGTGTAATCTCTGAATAACACTTCTTGACCTTGTCTAAAATTTACGTTGCGCTTGCCCATATAGTTAAAAATTGATTGCTGCTGTCTACTTTCTATGCGCTCTGTGACTTTGGGTGGTTTCATAAACGAGAATCTGGTTTTTCAAGTTCGACCTAAAAATGACTTAGCTGGTGATTCTCCTGTTGTGCAATGAACTGTGTTTCTGTAGTCTATCAAAAATCTGTTCAAAACGGTGTCAAAATCTTGATACTTATCACCGTTTATATTATTTATTATTATTATTATCCTAGCACAGCAAGTTTACACTTATATTTGTAGTACTAGTCACATTGAATTGGAAAAGCAAGCTTATTTGAACAATTTTGAATTAGACATACTTACTTTTATTATTTTCATTATTATTATTACGTGGGGATTGATTAATATTTTATGATAATTATTATTATATTAACTTTAGTTTAATTTTACGATTTGTTTTGTTTTTGTTTTTATTTTACTTGAAATGTTCCTTAATTTTAGATTTAAACTGAGTTGCGCTCCTAATCGTTTTATAATTATGTGGTAGACTGTTCCACAGACGGATAGCATTTACATAAAACTGCCTGTTCGAGCATAGCGTATTATATCTTGGGCATATGAAGTTATTAGGCCTAGTTGATGTAGCTGATATAAGTTTGTTATATAAATATGATGGTTCTTGGCTTATCACAATTTTATGGAAATATATTAGAGTCCTATAGTTAATCCATGAGGTCAAGTTCAGTCAAGTTCAGAATTTTATTAGATATGTGTGATACATGGTCAAGACGGTTCAAATTAAAAACATATCTGATGATAGAGTTAAAGGCAACTACCAGCTTTTGCATATCACGGGTATCGCAGTGTCCAAAAACTTCCACACCATTAAATAGTGTTGGAACAAGAATCACTTTAGCTACTAATAGCCTTATTTGAAATGGTAGGAATGTTTTGGAGTATGTAAGCTGGCGCAAAAAGCCGTATGTTCGACCTGTAGCCTTCGATATGTGTTTACTCCAGCTAAGTGTGTTGCTGAACGTAATACCTAAATTATGTGCGTACTCCTCAAAGTCTATCGGCATGTTGATTACCAAGTTTTGAATACTTGTGGTATCGATTGGTCTCTTAGAGATCACAACACACTTGGATTTTTTTGGGTTTATACTCAAGCCATTTTCGCTTGCCCATTTTTCAATTACTTGAAGCATTTTATTACTAGATCTAACACAAACATTTAACTGATTAATTGGACTACTAACATAGATTTGCACATCATCTGCATACAGGTGAACTTCACAATCGGACAAAAGACTAGGTCCGTTTGCCGAAGGGTGTCCAGGAGCTGTCAAACGCGCCGTACGCCATTATTTAACATGTGTTCGCAGCAGAACGCCTAAATTTCATTGTTTACTACCAATTTATAAATGCAACGTACAGTTTCCTAACAGCTGTTCAGCGATAACAGCACCATGTTAATTTAACAGTACGAATGTAAAACCCCGAAAACGAACACTGTACAACACTTACTATTCTCTTTTCTCGTCTTGCACTAAAACTACGAAGTACACGATTTCTAAAACGAAAGCTAGGCCTTTTTATTTTAGCTTAATCGAAACGGCCGAAAGACCGAAATGCGTACGTTCAATCCCAAACCACACCTGATGTTTTCTTTGCGAAAGCAAAGCCCAGATCTTCATTTGGGCCCCTCAACACAAATGGGGTAGTTTTATACGCCAGTGCCCTAAAAACAAGCCTTGCCAATCAGACATTTAATAAAATTGCTAACATCCCAACAATCTAAATAATCGATGTCTTGTTTTTGAATATCCATGTGGAATGCCAATGGCGTTTCACGGCACAAACTTGAAATAACTCAATTCCTCAATGAAAACCAAATAGATGTAATGCTGCTGGCAGAAACGCATCTCCCTCGGAGACCGCTTTATAGCAGGAGGAGACTACAACGCCAAGCACACGCACTGTGGATCAAGACTCGTGACCCCCAAGGGAAGACAACTGTATAAAGCAATTATAAATTTGAGCAACAAACTCGACTATGTCTCCACTGGCAGCCCCACATACTGGCCAGCTGACCTCAGAAAACTCCCGGACTTAATTATCACAAGTCGTCGTTTAGTAAGCGCCAAATCTATATTAGACTTATCATCGGACCACTCGCCTGTTTTAATAACTCTCCTTCAAAGCCCGAAAGTAATCGAGCACCCCTTCAGGCTGACATCGACTAGAACTAACTGGCTAAAGTACAAAAAGTACGTAAGTTCCCACATTGAACTAACACCACAGTTAAACATAGAGAACGTCATCGACTTCTGTGCTGATGCCCTAGAGTCAGTACTCGTGGCAGCAGCCAAAATCCCAACACCAGAAGAGACAATCGTGCGTAGCAACCAATACACAACTAATCTGCTAATCGAACAACTGGTTCGGGAAAAACGACGTCTACGACGCGCTTGGCAATCCTGCAGATCGCCCCATTCGAAGCAACTCTTTAATGAAGCCACCCGCAGACTCACCAAAACCCACAAGCAAGAAGAGAAACTGTCGCCGACCAGTTCAAAACATCCTTTGTGGAGAGCTCACCCAAATTTAAGCTCTCCGATAGAATCTGTCACTCCGATTAGAAACTCCTCGGGTACTTGGGCCCGCAGTGACGAAGACAGAGCCGAAACATTTGCTTTACACCTACGAAATATTATTCAGCCAAACGCCGCCACGAATTTTTTTCAGGTACCGCCGCTTAGCTCTGAAATTGCAATTAACCCGATTTTGTTTCAAGCACCTGAAATTGCTAATGTCATTAGGAAGTAACTAAAACCGAAAAAGGGTCCAGGGGGCGACCTAATAACCCCAAAAATTATAATTAAACTTTCAAACTGCGCAGTGGATGTTATATGCAAGCTATTTAACGGGATCAGAAAACTTGGCTACTACCCCAAAAAATGGAAAAAGTCTGTGGTTATAATGATACCGAAGCCTGGGAAAGACCACACAATTCCCTCATCGTACAGGCCAATAAGCTTACTATCGTGCCTGTCAAAATTACTAGAAAAATGCCTACTCACGCGCATTACACTATATTTAAGAGAACAAAACTTAATTTCGGCACATCAATTCGGGTTTCGAGAAAGCCACGGAACCATCGATCAAGTCAACCGGATAACTTCAGAAATTGTAATGCGATATTCCTCGACATCTCCCAGACATTCGACTGACTGTGGCTTGACGGCCTTTTGTATAAAATCATAGCATTACTGCCAGAAAAAACTCATAAGTTACTTGTGAGTCGTACCTCTACCACAGAGTCTTCGAGGTGAGATGCATTACGACGACATCCAACGAGTAAAACATTGAAGCCGGAGTCCCACAAGGTAGCGCACTGGGCCCTACCCTGTTTGCCCTATACACAGCAGATATGCCTACGAACGAGAGGCTAACTACGTCCACATTTGCTGACGACACCGCAATCCTGAGCCGCTCGAGATGCCCAACAAGAGCAACAGCTCAACTGGCTGTAATTTGGTGGTAGTTGAGAAGTGGCTATCAGACTGGCGAATCAAATGAACAAAAGTGTAAACATATAACGTGCCCCCCGCTAACTTTGAATAGTACGCAGATCCCCAAAGTCATCGATGTAACATATCTCGGCGTCCACCTCGACAGACGCCTATCTCAGACTTAAAGCTAGCAGCCTACACTGGATTATAAATTCTAGATTCTTTCTTTCCCGGTGGAAAGCAGCACACATACAATGAAAGCACGCATTGCGTTTGTGTGAGTGCTTGCATGCACGATTTTGACTGTGTGCGTGACGTTTTTCTGCTTGACAGCGTACATGTGCGTCGAAACGCTGCAGCGCGCTGGCAGCGCTGCGACAGAGAAATTGCTTACCCCGTGGTCCTTGCGCGCTGCCTCTGCTGGTCACCACTGATTTACAGGGATCTGGGCATACCACCGGTCAAAGATGAAATGTGGCAAGAATAACTGGAAAAAGTGGACCTGCTCGAGCTCTCTTCAAATACACGCTCCGAGCTCGCAATTTCCTATTGGAAAGCAAAGTCTTCGCTGACTCGCCACATGGATACCTTTACCATTCATACCTTTCACACATCGCAGATGCTAACTCAACAGCACTTCCTGCCTACCAGGGCAATATCAATTTTCCCTCCCAATTAAACAAGCGCAAGTCTCGGCTACCAGAATTACACTTGCCCAGGTTCAGCGGCAGCTACGAGGATTGGCCAGATTTCATTGCCATATACAACAGTGTCGTAGGTAACAACGAGGATTTAAGCAATGTAGAGAAATTTCAACACCTGCGCGCATGCTTGGATTCGAGCAATGCAGCAGCTGGCTCTCGACGAAGAAAGAAACTTCCCACTAGCTGCGAAAATCGTGCGACAGGATTTTTATGTAGACGACATAATTTCAGGAGGAGATTCCGTGGAGGAGACCGTTTAAATACGCTTACAAGTAAAACAACTATTGGCAAAGGGTAATTTTCCGATCCTAAAGTGGTGCTCAAACGAGCCTGCCGCATTAGAAGGAGAAAGCGATTAAGATCGCAAAGGCTCTTGGCTTAACCTAGGATCCTAGCACCGATTGCCATCACAAAACGAAGTATCTTGTCCATAATAGCCAAGGTTTACGACCCACTCGGATTTAACTCACCCGTCGTACCAAACTCTATGGAAGACGAGGTTGGACTGGAAGGAATGCTTGCCGTAAGCAATGCAGTGCGAGTGGAATCTGTTAATTTCTCAGCTTTTAAGTGTTTGTCTAACATTTCCGCTATTCATTGTAACGACACTGGCCACAATTGAGCTACATGGGTTTTGCGACGCAAGCATGGCTCCTTATGGCGCTTGCGTATACGTCCAATCTGAGTTGCAGGGTGTATATTCCTCACATTTGTTATGCTCAAAATCCAGGGTCTCTCTTTTAAAAACGGTGACAATCCCAAAGCTCAAACTCTCAACAGCGCTTCTTTTATCCGATCTTATGTCAAACATCGCCCAGGAATTCAAATTTGTCTGCAAATACCACTGCTGGAGCGACTCTACAATAGCGCTTGCTTGGATACGAGAAGCCCGTTTTTGGACGGATTTCAGCGCGTCGGAGGTCGTATTCAGAATTCAAACCTCGAGTACGAAGTCAGGCATCCGATTATGCTGCCTAAGCATCATCTAGTTACCGATGCAATAATCACGCACTACCATACAACAATTCCTCAATTCCTCCTTGCAACAGTTCGTCAACGATACTGGCCCATTGGAATTCTCAAAGCTGTATCATCAATAAATGCATCCGCTGCTTTCGATTGCGACTCAAACTTCTCGATCAAGTAATGGCCCTTTTGCCAGCCGAGCGGGTCCAGCCAAGCCAAATATTTGATGTAACTGGCATTGACTTTTGCGGTTAATTTACACAAAATCGGAAGTAAGGAACCGCGCGCCAGAAAAATGCTACGTCTCAATTTTCATATGTTTTGCAACGAAGGCAGTTCATTTGGAATTGGTGGAGGACATATCGACATCATCATTTCTTGCAGCATTGAAACGCTTCATAAGCCTTCGAGGGAAACCGCATTCAATATAAACTGATAACTGCACGAACTTTCTGGGTGCTCAGAACGAGCTGAATTATTTCTAAATGATCCGCAGAGAAGCGAGATTTTCAACAGCTGTACAGCTTTGGGAGTCAATTGGCATTTCATTCCTCCACGTTCCCCACATTTCGGTGGATTATGGGAGGCCGCGGTAAAATCAGCAATGTACCATTTTTATCACGTCGTTGGAAACTCATATCTTTCATTCAACGAGCTTCGAACCCTCATCTGTCAAATCTCAGCAATGCTCAACTCAAGACCTCTTTATTCTATTGCAGAAGATCCTAACGATTCGGAGATTCTTACTCCCGGCCATTTTATCTGGGGCAAGGCGAACGCAAAGATCGAAGACCCTGACTTGACCCACCTAAACGCAGGTCACCTCAGTCGCTGGCAAAAGGTGTGCCAAATGCAGCAAGCGCTCTGGAGGAAGTGGACCACATCCTACTTGTCCCTGCTTCAAAAGCGTGGGAAGTGGAAGACGATTCGGCAAAATCTCCAACCCGGAACAATGGTCCTGATAAAGGAGGACAATACCCCGCCACTCAAGTGGCCCATTGGTAGAGTGGATAGCGTCATCACAGGAGGGGACGGCATTTCAAGAGTTGTCGTCATCCGCACCGCAAAGTGACTGGTCAGGAGAGCCATAGCAAGGATCGCCGTTCTGCCAATCAAAAAACCAAATCGGGGGGAGCATGTTCGCAGCAGAACAATTTATAAATGTAACGTAAAGTTTGCTAACAGCTGTGCAGCATCTGCGTTGCGATAACAGCACCATGTTAATTTAATAGTACGAATATAAAACCTCGAAAACGAACACTGTACAACCTTTACTATTCTCTTCTCTAGTCTTGCACTAAAACTACGAAGTACACGATTTCTAAAACGAAAGTATGCCTTTTTATTTTAACTTAATCGAAACGGCCGAAGTGGGGTGCAAAACAGCATCTCCTGAAAACAACATAAAAGTTTTGAAATCATTAGAAGTAAAATGGCGACCATTGTCGCTCATTAAAACATCTACTAAGCCGTATCAGCAGAACAAGTCTCTTAACATTTCAATAGTAAACGATGAAGTGATCTCCTTTGTTTTAAGAGCTTCGACCCATTTCGAATAGGCGTCAATGACTATCAATAACTAAAAGTTTTGAATTGGCCCAGCAAAATCTATGTGAATACGGCTCCAAACTTGAACGTTTGATTTCCAAGGGATTAATATACCCTTTTCTGAACTAGACTGCAATTGTTGACATGGTTCACACTGTCTGATCAGTTCTTCTATTTGTGTATCCATTCCTGGCCACCAAATATATGAACGTGCTAACATTTTTGTTTTAACAATTCCTAGATGAGATCTGTGTATCTCAAGTAACACTTCTTTTCTTAGTTTGGTGGGAACTACTACTCGATGTCCCCATAAAATGCAATAAAATTCTACTGACAATTCACTAGCCCTGCTCTTAAAACTAGAAAAGTCCTTACTGGTTATTTTAGATAAAGAACCATTCTTAATTGCTTCACAGACATTTCATAGTATAGGATCTCTCCTGGTTTCTCGTGAAATATCTTTAAAATTTATTTTGAAGACGTCATTAGATTGAATGTATTGAATATAGTTATTTTCCTCAAAATCGTTAGCCTTCCTCAACTGTGGCATTCTAGAAAGATCATCTGCTATATTGTTCGGACCCTGTATATACTCAACACAATATTCAAAACCTGATAAAATACCGGACCACCTTTGCATCCGTGCGGATGCCATCTGGGGTAATCCTTTTGTTTCTCCAAAGATGCCCAATAGGGGCTTATGGTCCTTAGAGTAAATCTATTTCCCAAAAGGTATTATTTAAGTTTGGTAACACAATAAATAATTGATAAGGCTTCTTTTTCAAGAGTGCTGAAGGTGGACTCGACGTGTTTGTAACTACGATGACCATTTCTTTGCTCGCATTTTTGAACTCTACTGTTGCGTCGTACTCACCAACAACATCAATATTATCTCCATTGTAATCAACATATGCAGTACAAGAATTCCGAAATGGTTTCTTAAAGAGTGTTTTATCATACATCGTTTTCGGAATTAATGTGCATGGTGCACCCGTATCACAAGCAAAATGAACACCATCGATATTGACGGATAGAAAATAAACTCCACCAGACATAATTAGTAAAATCATCTTTTTCTTCTAATTGAGATTTTGCTACATAAGATACAGATTTTGATTTTAATTTACAAACGCTCGCCAAGTGCCCTATTTTTCCACATTTGGGGCAGCGACAATCCTTTTTATTTACAAGTATCCGAGAAGTGATTTTTCCAGCCGCAATGTGTACACGGTTTCCGCTGTTGTACATTACTGCAGATTTCTCCGGTGTGTTCGCCTTTGGGACCTTGCTGACTTCCATTGCCCTTCTGGTTCGTGTTGTTGTTGTTCCTATTTACGTTATTAATGCTCTCGTTTAAATTCTTTGTGGTTATCTTTGTATCGACTATCATTGCCTTTCTAAATACTTCAGGTAATGAAAGATTTTCGTCTTCTTCACAAATGCGCTTAAATATTGGACAAGGAAGACTCATAATGAATTGGTTTAAAACAAATGCTTCCAAATTTTGTCCAAATTTACACTTCAGCGCCAACTGCTTCAATCGTGCATACCACTCCGCAACTATTTCACAATCACCCTTAGAAGCCATATGAAATTTCATTCGCTCTCGAAATACAAGCGTTGGCGGTGTATAAAGTGTGTAAAGAATTGAGACAATTTCTGCATACGATTTTTGCACAGGTGAATTGGGACTGCATAAGCTGTGTAAAACACTATATGGTGCAAATCCGATTGATTTCAAAAGCGTTGCCTTCTTGGAATTTTCATCTGTAAAGTTAAGTTTACAGAAGTGGATGTCCATTTTTTCCTTCCAGATTTCGTATGACTCGTTGCTTGGAGAAAACTCCGGAATGGCTGATGTCTGATAAAATGTTGGTGTTGAGGTTGGAGGCGTCATCTCAGAATTTTTGTCACCTGTCACTTATGTATATTTTGTATTTACAACACTTTGTTTTTATCTGATTTATATTAATACACCGAGTTTAAATCCTCGTCGCCAATTTAGTGTATTACACTATTGATAAAAAGACACGCGGTTATCCCATTTTCATCTTATTCTTAATTATCTAGTTTCTTTTTCCGTTCGAGTAAGCCCGAATTCCATTCTTTTTGTTACCTTGACATACGATATTGTATATAAGTATCGATAACATAACATATACTACCTGCAGTAGAAAGAAGACTGAGAGACTAGTTTGCGTAGAAACGGAAAGACGGACGGGCGGACAGACGGACGGACAGACGGACAGACGGACATGGCTAGATCGACTCTTCTAGTGATGCTGATCAAGAATATATATAGTTTCTAGGGTCGGAAAAGTCTCCTTCAGTGCGTTGCAAACTTCTGACTGAAATCATTATACCCTCTGCAAGGGTAGAAAATTAAATTAAAAAATTAACAAGAGAAAACGCTATAGTCGGGTTTGTGTGTCGACTATATAATACCCGTCACTCAGCTAAAGGGAGTGCGGGGGAGATGGATATATAAAATTTTTTTGATTGCGAATAACTTTTTAATGAATTGTCCGATTTGAAAAATTTTTTCTACATTTCGATAGGTATAAATATACACAACAAAATTGCATTTATACTTCTCGGAAATCTTTAAAGGTGTGGGCGCCAGACACATTTTAAAATCGTTAGTGGGCGATTGTGGGCGTTAGAGGGGGCGTGGCACCTTTTTGAAATAAACTTGCGCTGCGTAGGAAGCCCAAGAATATGTGTGGGAAATCTCAGCCTTCTAGCTTTTGTAGTTTCCGAGATCTCAGCGTTCATACGGACGGACAGACGGACGGACAGACGGAAAAGAATATATATACTTTATAGGGTCGGAAACGCATACTTTTGCACGAATGCAATATACCCTTTTACTGTACGAGTAACGGGTATAAAAATACTTAAACCAAAAGGGAACATAAATTCATACCTTAATCAGTGACTTTTATATTTAACCAAAAATATTAAAGTTTAATATGTTCAAATTGTATTTCAATTATAATTCTTGCTTATAAGTGTTTGACATTTTAACCCAATTACAGCATACAGCCCCGACCTTCAGATACCCGTTACTCAGCTAAAGGGAGTGCGAGGGAGATGGGGATATACAACTTTGATCACGCATAACTTTTTAACGAATGGACCGATTTGAAAAATTTCTTTTATATTTCGATAGCTATTGATAAAGCCAATAAAACTGCATTTCCGAATTCTGGAAAGGTGTGGGCGCCAGACACCTTTAAAAATTGTTTAAGGCGATTGTGGGCGTTAGAAGGGGCGTGGCCCTCGGCTAAAACAAACTTGCGCTGCGTAGGAAGCCCAAGAATATGTGTGCTTTCTAGCTTTTGTAGTTTCCGAGATCCAGCGTTCATACATACGGACAGACGGACATGGCTAGATCGACTCGGCTAGTGACCCTGATCAAGAATACATATTCTTTATAGGGTCGGAAATGCTTCCTTCTAGCTGTTACATACTTTTGCACGAATACAATATAACCTATTACTCTACGAGTAACGGGTATAAATAGGTATTATTGGCTGTGTACCTATGAATTGTATAAATTCTACCTGATCTCTAAAATAAAGGATTTTGAATTTGCATTTATTTTTAGATATCGACAACAATGGATTCTTGGATCAAAATGACTTTCTGTGCATGGCAGTAAGAGCATGTGTCGTTGAAGGAAAAGGTGATTGCAGCACTGCTCGTTTGGATGACTATAAAAAATTAATGAAAAATCTATGGGAGGAAATCTCTGCTATTGCTGATGATGATAAGGTATCTTTGAATGGCTTTAACATCTTCGACTGTAACCCAAAATATATAAGCACTCAAATCAAAACTAAATAATCGCAATAATTGATACAGAGATCGTATAATTCAGAAAATTACCTTTCATAATATGAAATTTAAACCGTTTTAAGTTTTACCAAAACTACCCACTCATTACTCTTTTTTTTATGTTAACTTATATTTTATTTATGGATAAAAAAAATAATTTTTATTTTTCTAGCTATTTTCGAAACGACTTCGTTTGCTTGAAATTAGTTTGGTGTACGGTTGTCAGGACTTTTTGAGATATAAAATTTTGATTGCGTATAACTTTTTAATGAATGGTCCGATTTGAAAAATGTCTTCTACATTTCGTTAGGTATTGATAAACACTATAATATTGCATTTATACATTTTTAAAATCTTAAAAGATGTGGCCCCAGACACATTATTAAACCGTTTAAGGCGATTGTGGGCGTTAGGGGGGGCTTGGCACCTCGATAAAACAAACTTGCGCTGCGTAGGAAGCCCAAGAATATGTGTGGGTAATTCCAACTTTCTAGCTTTTGTAGTTTCCGAGATCTCAGCGTTCATACGGACGGACAGACAGACGGACATGGCTAGATCGACTCAACTAGTGATCATGATCCAGAATATATATACTTTATACGGGGGTGTCACAGAAACCGGGAACGGATTTGGGGACGGTTGGTTTAGAAACCAACCGATCAAAACCGTAGGTGTCACAGAAATTCGAGAGTTTTCCTTTTTTCGGAAAATTTACCGAAAAACGACCAGGGCTGGATGCATACACTAAATATCGAATATTCAATAATTATCGAATTTTACTTGACTTATTTTGACTATTTTCCAATAAGTTTTAAACTTCATTTATGTTTTTCTTGCAAAATTACAAAAAGGATACCTGTTTAAAGTGCATAGAAGAAAAAAAGGATCTTCTGTCTTATCCGGCAAAAAATAGGACATTTTTCACGACAGTGATGTCACCTTTTTGCAAGGGCGGCATGTTTTTATTAATTTCTCATTAACAACAACTTTTTGCTTAAAGCTTTGCCAGTAGCAGCAATTTCGTTCCTTACGCGTATTTTCGATTCTATGATTGTTCTTTCATTTTATCCGTAGCAGTGGAAGCTTGCAAATGTTGTAATGATCCCCAAGAAAGTCTTTTCCCGCTGTGCATATTCTTTTTGGCCTGTTAATCTCAAGCGTGGCTTGTAGACCAAGATATGTTTATAAAGGAACTCGGTTCTTATAGTTACGAGGCCTCTTCCAGGAGGTCAGAAAGTAAAGCCACGGAGTTATAAGATGAATTGATAACTAATTTATTCTGAAGTTGGTACATGCTTATATACTTCTTGGATAGTGTTGAAGATTAGTGTAAGGAATAATGGATAGAGTTGCAGTTTACGTAGTTGGGTCGGCTGACACTTCAGAATGTGCTGACCACTGATCAGCAATTATTATCTGCAGTGGGTGCACCTGGACGCCTGGTACTGTAACCAACTTGACTACTGCTTGATTTGTTGGTTGTTGGTCATGTAGAGCAACATTGAGTATGAATGTTGGTCGTGTCAACAACATGAGTTGGAACACGGTCCATAAGCCAATTCGCAACCTTCTCTAAGATTTTAGAGCAAATCTTACTAAGAAGGCTGTTCCAGGATGCAATTCCAAATTCTCACTATGTTTTAGGAGTCTGCATAACGCTGCTGAGCAAATGCATCGTGTGGTCAACTATATTCTTCGAGGAGTCTTAAAACTCCCCACAAATCTCGAGGCAGGTGAGCCCCTAGCAACAGCGAGGGCAGCGAAAATCCAAGAGCATCCAGGTCCACCAGTAAATAATGGACTTTGTAATTAGCCAAAGCGGAGAGACCGTGAAATAACAGTGCCGCGCTGGACCTTGGACCCTTGCCACCAAAGGGCAAAGAGACCGAACGGTAAATCCGTGGACTATGGACCAGCACAAAGAGGATACACCGTGAACTAACGGGACATCTGAGGACCTTGGCCCCGATGCGTGCCGTGCGCAAAGGGAACTAACGGGACACACTTGGACATTAGACTCTATGCGTGCCGTGTGTAAAAGGGAACAAACGGGAACTCCGCTGCCAATAAAGGGGACGGCGCAGGCGCAGCTTGAAGCAGTCAGTTGGAGTTCGCGCGGCAGTTATCGGAACACGCAAAGCAGTCAGACGTGTCGGTCGGAAGACGCATCGCTGACAGCCGGAGTGCAGGAGGCAGTCAACCCAGATACGAGCGAGAGTATACGTGCGACAGTTTACCAAGAGATCACGAATACAAGTGCGAGGATTTAATGGAGTGCGTGTCCGTGAGAGTTCTGTAATAGCCGTAATACAAGATACCAGAGTTAAGACGCTAATACAAGGCTGAGACTGCAACGGTGAGATCTGTCGGACGCAGATATACTTGTTGAAAATACTTAGATATAGAGTTGCATGCATTTTCGTTATGCAGCCCAGCACAATTTTGCCTGAGTTCCTTAATCCCAGTGGACAATATGTTTACATCGCTCTAATATGCTTTCAAATCATAATACGCAATAATAGTCCATTCCGAAATTGCCGTTCTTGCAGTGCCGAGTGCGGTTCATGGAATATTCCGGAATGATTGGCGAACTGAGTTACATTTATTGGCTGCCCCATTGCGAGCGGAAGAATAAGTATCATTGCTAGTAACGTTGACAAAACTGGAACTTTTACTTTCTTCCTTACTTATATTTGCCTTTTATTTATGTCTTTACTATCCATCCCATCGGCCAACTCATCACCGGCAGGTTATCTTCCCTTACTTAAGTCCTTCCTTGACGTTCTGCGACATGGTCCTTCATTTGTTGCGCATTTGAAGCTCTTGAAGGTATTCCACGGACCACTGCTTCCAGAATGCGTGCTTGAGTCTGGACACTAATTCCCATCTTTTTACCAATGTTTTGTTAGTTGGGATAAGATTTACATCGGAAGGGGCAGTTAGGGCTCACCAATCAGGAAATTGGCCTGGGGTAATGCAGACATTTCCGTAGGATCGAGAATTAAGAATTGCTTCGACTTCCACTATTACAGTGTTAAGCTTATCAAACGTTAACGATGAGATAGCTGTGACTGAAACTGGTATCCGTTTCGCAGATTTTACTGCAGCTTCCCACAGCCCGCCGAACGATGAAGCTCGGAGCGGTATGAACTTAAAATCAACCTGTCAACCTGCCTTATCCGTGAAGATCGCTTCTTCTAAGGCCTTTAATTGATTGTTGGCGCCGATAAAGTTGGTTGCGATATCGCAGTGGATTGTCTGATTTTTTCCAGGTCGACTCAAAACTCGTCGAAGAGCACCTAAGAATACATCTGTCTTTAGGTCCTTTTCCATCGCTAGATGTACTGCCTTCGTAGCGAAACAGCAAAAAACTGCAATATACGCCTTGTCTGTTCTTTTCCCACGGAGCTTATGGTTTTTTGCATTAATTTAGCCCGTGCAGTGTGAGGAGTCTTAAAACTCCCCACAAATCTTGAGGTAGGAGAGCCCCTAGCAACATCGAAGGCAGCGAGAATGCGGCAGAATCCAAGTGTATCCCGATGCGAGCCGTGCGCAAAAAGGGAAATAACGGGTCCGCCACAGCCTATAAAAGGGACGGCACCGACTCGAGTCAGTCAGTTGGAGTCAGAATGTTTTAACGGAATGACAATGCATTTCTGGCGACGAGTGCTCTGCGAAGAGATGTGACAGATAAGATGCATGACATGGTAAACGAGTAATGACGTCGAGGTGGAATATCGCAGTTAATCCTGCCAAATCTAAGCATGCCACATTTTCGTTCAACAGTCTGAACACTTATCGCCTCAAATTAGACGGGTCTCCAAAAAAGAACTCTGACACGGTTAAGTAACTTGGGCATTGCACATTGGACATTGTGTTTACCTGTGCTTCAGTAGGGCAAACAGCTGGGAAGATGAGACGGCCCCTTCGTTCAAAGCAACCTTAATGCCTAGTCTACATTGGGGTATACACTTGTGGGGCACTGCCTAAAACACGTCTATAATAAGAATTGAGTCCTGCCAATCCAACATTTTAAGACATACGATAAACGCCCCATAGTATACAAGAAGCACTGCCATTTTTCGAGTTCTCAAAATTAATCCTGTTTGTACGTCTATCACTAACACTGCCACTCGCTACAGATCAACCCACCGGGAAAACTCCTCTGGAAAATAACATATTTTCATCAGGTTTCTCCATACAAGCGGAAGGGACAAAACCTCATTCACCCCTTACATTTCTTCCATCTCTGGTTTCAAAATACACGGGAGGGACACAAAAAGTAAGGGGGAAATAAGGTTTCTATCTGGATCTCTGGCAGTAGAATGCAGGCCAAAATCCACTGGTTTTTCCCCTTCCCGCATAATAGATTTTCCACACTTACTCAGTTTTGGTTTCCTCTACTTGCAATATCTGCTTTTCCACACCCTCCCAGTTTTGGTTTTCCACTACTTTGCAGTATCTGATTTCCCAAAATAAAAAGAACTTTTTTTCATGTCATATTTGTATGTGTATTTATTAATAATTTATCCAATCGAAGCATTGGAATTAAAAATTGTTAATGCCTGAAGCATTCCCGGCTTTTGCTTGGCCGAATGCAGGTCTTAGGTATCTATGTCTTGTAAGCCTGTCTTCTGAAAATATCAACAAGAGAGAACGCTATAGTCGGGTTGATGTCCCGACTATCTAATACCCGTCACTCAGCTAAACGGAGTGCGAACGCTGTACTCGGGTTGGTGTCCCGACTATCTAATAATCGTAACTCAGCTAAAGGCAGTGCGAGGGGGATAGATATATAAACAATTTTGATTGCGTATAACTTTTTAATGAATGGTCCGATTTGAAAAATGTCTTCTACATTTCGATAGGTATTAATAAACACTATTAATATTTGTCTTTATCAAAAAATTGGTCAGTAGCAAATTCCACCCAGAACGGATTGACCTAAAAATCTAGAAAAATCTGTGAAAAAAATAGTCTTGCATAATCTGTTTCACGTTTTCCTGGGCGGCTCTATGAGCCCTGTTATGTTCTGACACCGTAATTTCTTTTTGTTCGTTTTTGTCAAAGATGTCAGTCACCATGCGGTTCGTGTAACGGAATATGGTTGTCGGGAATGTTTCTACTAATTTATGTTGGATAAATGCCACTACTGGAAGTTCGCATAAAATTGCGTTGACTACGTCTTTCTTGACCACATCGCATACTCTTTGTATAAGTGTTTCTCTATCCAAGAAATACAAGAGATGTCGAGTCTTTTCACCAAACATAATTACCATTCTAACTGAGGTAGTTCCGCTTTCTTCTATTATTATTTGGTTCCGAAAGCAGTTGACTGGCTTGTCTGTTTTTTCGATAGTGTAGGTGGGTGACAACTCGCTATGTATTGTGGCAATATCTGACTGGGCATCCTCTTCCAGTGAGTGGATGTGCTATCGGGACAGCTCGTCAGCGACGTAATTCTCCTTTCCTGGCTTGTAAAAAATGTGGGCGTTGTGCTCGTCAATAAATGCTTTCCACCGCTTAATTTTGGCTTTTGGATTGCGATCTGAGACGGCGAAAGTAAGTGGTTGATGGTCAGTATAAATGTTAAAATTTTTGACTCCATATAGGTAGTTCCTAAGGCTCTTTAGGGCCCATACAATTGCTAGCAACTCTCTTTCCTTTGTTGCAAAGTTTAGTTCGCTGTCCTTTAAAGTTCGTGATATCATGGTTATAGGTTTTCCGTCCTGTGATAGAACTGCTCCCAAACCGAAAGACGAAGCATCTGTCGTTAAGTCTAACGCTTTTTTGTAATTTGGGTATAATAACATTACATTTTCGGACGCGAGAACATTCATAAGCTTCTTGAATGCCTGGCGCTGATTTTGATCAAAGTTAACTGGTATTTTCTTGGATTGTCCAGCACCCACTTTGCCGTTATCACCTTTTAGGATATCACTTATAGGTTTTGCAATAGATGCGAAGTCTTTAATAAAACACCTATAGTAACTTGCCAATCCAAGGAATGATCTGACATTAAATAGTGTGGTTGGTTTCTCGTAGTTACTACTTTACTACTCGTAGTTACTACTTTATTTGGGCATGTTCTTATTCCACCTCGTGAAACTACGAAACCTAAATACTCTACGCTTTCTTTAAAAAAATTAGATTTCTCACGCGCAACCCTCATATTGGCCTCATATAGTTTGTCCAATACCCATGCTATGTGTTTCACATGTTCGTGCATATTTTCCGAAAAAATAATTACGTCATCGACGTAGACATAGAATGATTTCCCTATTTGTTCTCTGAGCACATCGTTGATGGCTCCCTGAAAAATGCTGGGTGCATTCTTCAATCCAAAGGGAAGTCTACAAAATTCGTATATCGCATTTCCTACTGAGAAGCCAGTTTTTTCCGTGTCATTTTCGGCGATTAGTATCTGGTGAAAACCAGACTTCAAATCCAAAGTGGTAAAGTATTTTGCCTTGCCTAAATTGCCCAGGATAAAAACTACATTCGGAATAGGATATTTGTCGTCTACCGTCTTTAAATTAAGTTTTCTAAAGTCTATTACAAGGGGTTTTTTGTATTTCCGTGTCCATCAGTCCCTTTCTTATCTACAACCCAAACCGGCTTGTTATATGGAGACCGAGATGGTCGGATTATGCCGTCTCTTAACATGACCTGTGTTTCTGTATTTACAAAGTCGGACATGGGTACAATTTTGAATATATTGGGTCATCGTTCTCCGCCCGGATAGTACCAATGATATTAGTGTTGTAAGGGAGCGCCTCATTCGGCTCTGCAAATACACCCGTGCGGTTTTCTAACATTGACTGGAATTTTTCCATAACTTCGTGGGGTACTTCTATGTCCTCAACTTTTGTAAAATTAACGTTCGCGTGGGTTTAACATTTTTATTATTATTACTGGATCCACATGAGTTTGTTGTGATTTCCTTGCTCGGAAGATATCGGAAACTTTTGGTGGTGGAGCCAGCTGGAGATTAAAGCATAGCTTGTGATAGAGCGCTTTGAGATCTTCACCTTCTGCATAGGGAACGCCATGAACCCTCAGGTCACACGAGCTAGTCTCCCTGCGTTGCGTTGCCAGCCTGGACTCCAGTGCACCCAACCTCTCGCCTGCTGCTTGTAGATTTGCCACCTCCCTGTTCAGCGTCTCAACGCGCTCACCCATTCGGTCCTTGATGGAGCGAAGATCGGCAACCTCACGCTCCAACGTCAGGACTCGAGCATCCATTTGCTTTACTTCCCCGGCGATAATGTCCAAGCGATCCATAAGGCGGCTGAGCATTCGCTGTTCAGCTTCCCGAACGGCCGACTCAATTTTTTCCGTTTGTTCTTCAAAACGAGTCTTTAGGAGCTCCAGCAGCTGTGGCGAATTTACATCGGAGTTGCGTTCGCTGGCTGTTCCGGCGTTGTTGCGGGTACGTTTAGTTGGCGGAGCAGTAGAACCCATGATATTTATTTTTATTTGTTTATTGTTTGATTTAATATAAATTTAGGTGTATTTGTCGGTTGTGTTTGTATTGTATCTTTCAGATTGTATCTTTTTAAGTTGTATGCTAGCTTAGCTAGCAACCACTCACTGCTTTGCCGACAAACTGCCTTATCGACAATAGCGTATAACTGCCTTATCGGCGGTAGCTTAACTGATGGGGCAACCTTTTTCTCTCTTGCACTCCGAAGATGCTGCCGCACCGATTGTCTCTCACTGAAGGTGCACGCACAACCGCACTTGTTTTTCAGCAAGAATTTATTTTCTGATTTACAGAGTAAACTTTGTTTATTAGCACTGTGTTGCAATGTCCGCGTATTGAGCTGGTGGTATATTTGGCGGTTATCGACTTTCTTGAATTTTATAGATGTAGTTTTCGGTAGAATATCGTTTATTTTATAGAGCGATCAAAAAAGCGACTGCACGCGAGAGAGAGAGAAGGTAGTGAAGGTAGAAGGTAGTTGTGTTAAATAGGTTTAAGATGCATTTTTTGTTTATAGTGTTGTACCCATGGATTGATTTTACGGAAAATGGCTTATTTACGAGAATAACGTTTATTAATTCTTTCATAGGTTTGATTTAATTTTTGGAAGCTCCCGTGTCTATCAAAAGATTGATTTTTCTCCCTGCGATATACCTTTCTATGAACGGGAGCAGGGAGTTATGCCTAAAAAATTTATTTCGCCATATTCTACGAGGTCATTATCTATGTCTTCTACTTCCTCCTCGGCTGTTGTAGGGTATTCGGCATCGTCTTCGTTAGATTGGTCATTGTCCAACGCTAAATGGTTTATTCTTTGGTGTTTCGGTCCTGTGTACCTCGCACTACAATTAGTAGGTCTTTTATGTGCTGGTCCATGGCTACTGTAAGTGTTGGGTTGAATATTTTGTTGATTGGTCTGCCACTGATTGTTTTGGGTTTGTCTATGAAACAGACTACTCTGTTGGTTTTGAGTTGATTGTCTAGAACGAGATGAACCATCAACATCCATTGGCTGGACTGGATCCTGTCTGAGTGGCTGTCTTGGTCTTTTATTAAAATGGGGGTTTTTACCCTCCAGGTTAGATCTAGAATCTGTTATTGTATTTTTTTCTCTGTCGTGTTGTCTCTGTTCGGACCTATGGAATTTTTCCTCCGAGCTACGGGCGAAACTACTTG
>JBAMCF010000206.1:0-11778 GCA_037075285.1 Drosophila lutescens
ACTAGTTTACAGCCAAAATGCTCCCCAGCAATTGATGGCAAATTCTGTTAGTGTTGGACCCCTAGATCACGAAAATGCCACTAATTTTTTTCGATGGCACAGTTTTTTTTAAAAGATTTTTTAAAGCTCAAAATGTTAAATTTCGGACTTCTTTCTAATTTCTTCCTAACTTCCTAACTTTGCCATACAGATCAATATGATTGGATAAGTAATGGCAGCGCAGCAGCTCGACAAAGATGAAAAATGTGTTTTTTGGTCGACTGTAAGTCGGCTGCATATATCGTAAAACTCGAAAAAAATCCGTTGAAAAATCAAAATGGGTACCAACTTAAAGTTTACATCCTACCAAATAAAACAAGCTGGGTGTGGCCCATAATCATAGAAAATTGGATTTGTGGTGGATTTTTAAAGTTCGGATTTTTCAACTTTTTTCGGTTCCGGTTGTTATCACTCGTCGGGTCAAAAAATAGCTAAATCAGATATTTAAAAGCTAGAAAATTATTAAAATAAATTTAATTTTTAAAAATTCTTTAAAAATTATAAAATGCTGGCAAAAAGTGTTTGGACCATTTAAACAAGTGTATTCTTTTATTTACGTACTCTTTTTTCGTTTTTGATAAGGCAGTACTTATTAAAAAAAAGTATGCTTTTGTGAAGTTAAGGTTAGCTACTTTTTAAGAATGAATTGTCCAAATGGATATTACTTATTAAAAATACTCTCAGTCATAACGCAAGCATTTTTATATTTTTTTAAGAATTTTTAAAAATTAAATTTATTTTTATAATTTAGTGTGTTATATATTAGTTTAGATTAAATCATGCCGGTGTTGGCAGACTCGTCAGGTGGTCAGTGATTTACAGAACTCGACTGTGTGAACTGTGACTATGTGCAATCTTAGAATCAGTCGCTCGTCGGTATATGATTTTTAGTTTTCTTATAGTCAAGGCACTCGACTATAGCTTTTTGAAATAAAAAAATTGCTTTAATAATTGATTTAAATGTGTTTGTATTTTAGCTAAATTGTGGAGCGGTTTCACTACAGCAGCAGTATATGTTTCTATTTAAGAAACATTTATTTTTCGACAACTATATTAATTTGGATGATACCGTTGAAAAGGAGCTATTGTACCATCAAATTCTGCATAGCTTAAGAAGTGAAAGATATCCAATAACTGAAATGGAAGCCATTATGTTAACTGCTCTTCAGACCCAACTTGAGATTGGCGATTGCAGTGAAATCTTGACTGATTACAGGATTATCGCTAGCCATTGCTTACCGCCAAGATTTGTACCAAATATTCCGCATGAAGCTGTCTCAATGCATCATCAAAGTCTTCGAGGAATGTCACCAGCAGAAGCTAAAAAAGCCTTTCTCAATTTAATACAAAGTTGGCCTCTTCATCGAGCCACTATTTTTGATGTTATGGTAAGATATAAAATATAAGTTAACTTTGACGAAGCCGTTCATATACTATAGTTTTGTAGTACCAAGTTCTTTGGATTTCAATATCAATCGTATTCTGTCACGAGCTGTGGTGTCCGACCCCGATTACCTCAACAGAAATTTGTATACCCTTGCAGAGGGTATAATTATTTAAGTCAGAAGTTTGCAACCCAGTGAAGGACACGTTTCTGACCTTATAAAGTATATCTATTCTTGATCAGCATCATTAGACGAGTCGATCTAGCCATGTCCGTCTGTCCGTCCGTCTGTCCCCTTTATCTATACAAACTAGTCTCTCCTTTTTGAAGCTAATGGGATGAAACTTTCCCAAAAGTCTTATTTCTATTGCAGGTAGTATATACGTCGGACCTAGGCGGATCGGACAACTATATCTTATAGCTTCCATAAATAGCATCGGAAAAATAATCGAAAAAAAAATTATAGCTTCGATAACTTTTGACATACATAATCTCCTACGCTTGAGTTAATTTTATCAAAATTTGGACGACTCATATAGCTGCTAGGAACGATCGAAAAATGAACAAGAAATTAATAGGAAAGTAATTATAGTTTTGTTGGTTTTTATTGTATTCCCTTTTATTCTCGGATATGGCTCATTTTAAATATTTTTGCATTGAAAATTAAATTTAAAAATAAAACTGTGTTACAAAATTATTGCTTTTTAAATTTACCTTGCTGGATGCAATAAATTTGAATTTGTAACGAATTCCCAAATTATAGGGTCTCCCACAGAGCTCCATCCACCTTCCACCATCCGTTGAACGGATGGTCCGTAAGGTTTTGCCGTTCCGAAAATTTCCCAGTTAGTCCGCCATCCAATTTTGACGGACTTTAACGGGCTCTTTTATGCGATAGTTAGGCGATGTTTTTTCGATGCAACTCTGAATTCTTCCTCTTGACTGTGAAAAATGGAACGATGACTGCGAGAACAAATCAAATTGATGGCGGGAAAAAATTAAATAATGCCTAAGTTCATTGTTTTTTGGCCATCGTTGAACTATTTGTAGTTAGTTATGACCGGAAAAGCATTTGCAAACAGGTTGCCATGTGTGGGCCAAAATTTAAGCTGTTCTGCGAAAGAAAACATCAATGTTTGTGGCGAAGTCTCAGAATATGGTCTGCACTTCTTAAATAATAACTAATATTAATTAAAAGTGTACTATGTACTCCTATAAAGTTCCAAAGTTGCTATAAATGACCAAAACAGCACAAATTTGGTTTTGTTTACAAATTTGCCATATTAATATTGGCTAGACAGAGGCGTAGTGAGAGCGGAGTGTGGGGTACGGGAGGTTAGGCTCTCCCCCAGTCAGCAATATGTATGCATACTCGTTATAGGATATGTTTTAAATGTTCAGATATGTTTTTTAACTATTATCTTAATCTATTTATTGTATTATTCTACAAAAGAATTAGGAGTACGCAATTTTACGACAGTTTTCCCGAGTAGAAATCCTCCTTCGTTAATGTTGAGCTGAGCAACTGCTCTTCAGTCAGCTGTTATTGGATGGTGGATGGTGGATGGAGTTCTGTGGGAACACGAGTTTCACATTCGTCAAAAATCCCAACCGTTTCATCCCAACTGCGTTCTCCAAAAAGTTCCCCGACACAAGGATTCTGAGAAAAATTACCTCAAAGTTCGAAAAATTCTAAAAATTGCATGGGTTTTTTGTGTTGTTAAGGGCGGTGGGGGTAGGGTCTTTGGCATCAAAAAATGGATTTAGTTTAAACCTTTTGTATATTATTAAGTGTCATTTAAATATCATCGACCAATTGTTATAGCCGATACTATCGGCTAATATATCAGTGGCAAAGCGATTGCTGGACCACAGTATCTCCGCCATAAACAATCGGATTTCCATTTTACATTTCGCTTAAGAATTAAAAAACCCGCCACCTGGAAAGCTCAAATTTTAATTTTTTATTTTTAAGAATTTTTTTTGACCTTCCAAAAAGTACAAAAATAAAAAAAAACTCTTCCGAGGTGGTGGGTTTTTTTTTATGCAGAAAATATGCGACAAGTTTAAAAACGATCAGTTGAGCCGTTTAGAAATGTCGATGATCACGAACTTTCAAAACGTGGTTTCGAGAAAAACGCACTTAAACTTTTACAAACCGAACGTATTTGGCCAAAAATGTTTTTTTTTACATTTTTGATTTGCCATGAAACCGTTTGCCTCTGAGAGCTCCGGAAAGTTGGCCAATTTCAGCATTTTTCGAGCTTTGAGGTCCTTTTGCTAAGAATCCTTGCGTCGGGGAACTTTTTGGAAAACGCAGTTTAACTTGGGAATTCGTAACGAATCCAAAAACATAGCATCCATCGAGGTAAATTTTTGATGCTGCATAGTGTTATTTGTCCCGACAAATCGAAGTAATTAAAGTAGATTAGGATAAAACAGAAGTAACCTTGCTAAAACGGAACATAGAAATACCAAATTGACATTTGAACTTACCCCAGAAGTTCAAAATATACGAGCGAAATTTGTCATGGATTTTTATATGGTGGCTAATCAAAAATTTTTATCATGTATCGACGTATATTCAAAAATTTGCTACTCTAGTAGAAGTCACAAGTAGATTGGTTAGAAGCTAAAATAGTATTTAACGAAATGGGAAAACCACAGGAAATCAAAGCAGATAAAGATTCAGCATTTATGTGTGTAGCTTTACACAATTGGTTAAATTCAGAAGGAGTACAAATTCTAGTTACAACAAGAGAGAACGCTATAGTCGGGTGTCCCGACTATCAGATACCCGATACCCAGCTAAAGGGAGTGCGAGTGATCGCGCATAACTTTTTAACGAATGGTCCGATTTAAACATTTTCTACATTTCGATATGTATTGATAAACACAATAAAACTGCATTTCTACTTTTCCAAAATCTTTAAAGGTGCGGGAGCCAGACACCTTTTAAAATCGTTTAAGGCCATTGTGGGCGTTAGAGGAGGCGTGGCCCTCGGCTGAAACAAACTTGCGCTGCGTAGGAAGCCCAAGAATATGCGTGGGTAATCCGAACTTTCTAGCTTTCGTAGTTTCCGAGATCTCAGCGTTCATACAGACGGACATGGCTAGATCGACTCGGCTAGTGACCCTGATCAAGAATATATATACTTTATAGGTTCGGAAATGCTTCCTTCTAGCTGTTACATACTTTTGCACGAATACAATATACCCTTTTACTCTACGAGTAACGGGTATAACAAGTAAAAACGTAAGATGATTTCATAAAATGGTTAATGAGAAATTTTGAATTATTGGAAGTGAACCACACATTGAATATACACAGAGAGAATTATTTAAGTAATTTGTACTCAGATTAAGTATTTTTGTTCTTGAAAATTAAGCATGAACACAAATACACATTCTGAGTACAAAATATTGGGTTGTCAAAAAAGTTTATCGAGCTTTTAAGTGGCTCAAAGCTTCTTCAAATGGTTTATAACGGCTTGATGACTTAAGCCAAGCTCTTGACCGATGCTACGGCTACTATTATGCCGGTTTTATCGCAATTTTCTACGACAGGCCTTCCTTCTTTGACCACCTCTGCACCAGAACGAAAACGTTGAAACCATCGTTGTGCGGTGGAAATGGAAACTGTATCGTGTCCATAATCTGCACAAATTTTATTGGCGGCTTGAGATGCATTTTTGCCTTTATCGTAGTAGTACTGTAAAATATGCCGTATTTTCTCTTTATTTTGCTCCATGATTGCGACGCTATAACTCACGAACGACTTAAAAGAAAATACAATCAATCAAACACGTGTTAGCGCGTGAAATGAGCTTTCCAAAAAGGTATATTATGACCAGATGCGACGAATAAAACAAGAACTACGCGCTTTCAGCGCCAACTAGCGAAAATACCGCAAGACACTTTTGACAACCTAATACTAACTATCAGTACAAATTTGTCAAATTTTTTTTACTTAAATGAAGTACATTTGTTATTTATATAGTACATATTTCTTAAAATGAGTACAAACTGCACTCATATTAGGAAATTATTTAAATAGTATTTTAAAAATGAGTATTGGCTTATTCCACGTGAAACGTGACAGGCCCGTTTGGGTCAAATCTCAGAATCAATCGAAACTTTTTTTTTCGATAGAGGAATGAAATATAAGGATGGGTATTTGTTTTTTTTTTTTAACTCTTACCGTTTATTTAAAAAAATTTTTTTTTTTAATTAGCTCCGATTTTTCAGTTGTGCATCACTTGAGACTCGTTTGAGTCATTTTAATATTTGGTATGCAACTTTGTGGGATATCTTAATATCTTTCAGATAAATATTTTTAAAAATTTTTAAATTTAAAATTAAGTATTTTTTAAGGGAATTTTAAATTTAAAAAATTCTGTACGCCGGAATACACGCGATTTCCGAAAAAAATAATTATCCTTATTTTGCTTCAACAATTCTTCACGAAGTGGTAAAATAAAATTTTTGTAATTGCAAGGGATACTAGTAAAGACAACGATTTTAGTTTAGCAACTTTGCATCAAGCAACAACAGCGCAGCGTGTAAGAAAGGGAAAGCACTATTCCTGCTCTCCCGTGCTCGTATTGCTGTTCTCTTCTTACATGCGCTGTTGTTGCTTGATGCAAAGTTGCTAAACTAAAATCGTTGTCTTTACTAGTATCCCTTGCAATTACAAAAATTTTATTTTACCACTTCGTGAAGAATTGTTGAAGCAAAATCGGAGCTAATTTAAAAAAAAAAATTTTTTAAATAAACGGTAAGAGTTAAAAAAAAAAAACAAAAACCCATCCTTATATTTCATTCCTCTATCGAAAAAAAAAGTTTCGATTGATTCTGAGATTTGACCCAAACGGGCCTGTCACGTTTCACGTGGAATAAGCCTATTGCATCCATTTACCGTTGAACGCGCCCAAATCCCATACAAAACTTGTTGGCGTGGTTTGGGAGGGGAGGGTGGAAAATTGTCGCGTTACAGGGCTGCGAAGTCAAATTTGTGGTATTTTTCAGCAGTATTAACCAGGCATGATCATTTTTCTGTACCTGAAACTGATAAGAAGCTGATAAGAAGCGAGTAAATAAAAAAAATTTATTGTTGATATTGAATATTTACAGATTTTTATTGAACTTTATTTCGTGTAATTTTGTTTTTTGATATGCCAAATGATCTGGAAATAGTTCAATATTTCGAGGATAATATAAGCGCATAAAGGGTAGTAGCAGTACGTTTATCCAATGGAATGGCCCGTTGGTCGTTGCAGCGCAGGCACATGGGCCTTTTTCCCCGGCTCCAAGATCTTGACGGTTGCTTCTTGATTACGTGCGGCGGCCATTCGTCCATCAAGGCGGGTACAAAATCTGCTTCGACAATAGATGGTCATTCCATATTCAAGTGACACACGTTGAGAGGAGACTGCTGGAAAAGGTCACATCTCCCTCCTTCTTGTGCACAATGTCCTCGTAGGCGTTTTAGCCACGGCTCGAATTCTGTTCACTGACGTGACGCCGCAGAAGCTGCAGCTACTGCTGTCGCGGGTCGTGTCAGAGAATTAATTTAATGCCTGTTCAGATCGAAATATATGAACGCCTTCTGCAGCAGATCCTTTTGCTTTCTGCCGTCTGGACTCCCGGGTCCAGTTTCTAACGCATTTGTTTGCCGCTACCCGATCTTTATTTGGAGCTCCACCAACTGCTGGCAACAGATGCTCAAGCAGCATAACGTGGGATGTGGTAACTGCTTTCATCATTGCAGCAATGTTTCCACATATATTTACGCTGTTCCAATGCTGTTTTGAGATTGAATTCATCAATGACAAAATATTTAAATCCATTGTTTACTTTAGCTTGCAAATGACAACAGCAGAACAGCTGTTTTCAGACGCGTTTGCCAATGGAAACACCTCACGTCCGCCTATCGCGTTGCCAATCGAATATACCGAAAAAACCGCATAGTGGAAAAATGCCTTAAGTGTAAACATAACAAAAACTGAACAAACCTTTGAAGTCTTTTGAAAGAAGCTTATGAATTTAATGACGTAATACAAATCCGATATCAAGTAGATAAACTTAAAAGAGAAATTAATGGAATTTCATTAGCAAAACGCAGTTAGAGAGGTTTAGTCAATATTGTAGGATCAGTTTATAAATACTTGTTCAGAACACCGATTTAAACATGATTATCGATGTCATAAATAATTGAATTGATGTAATCAATCAAAGGCAGACGTAGAAAGGGAACAACAAGCCAGCGTTTTAATATTTAATTTACAACACTTTACAGAATATGTAGAAGATATTGAATTAGGAAAGCAACTGATAAGATTAGGTTTATTCAATCCCAAATTATTAAAACATGATTATTTGAAAAACGTGAACCCTGAGAAATTGTTGAAAATCAAAACTTCCCCTTGGCTTAAAACAGACACAAATGAAATTTTGATTATTTTTATGTTCCTTCAGAGAATATAATAATATAATATAATATAATAATATAATAAAAATACTATTTTAACAGAAAATATATTCGACAAATATTTCTTATATGAAGATAAAGTATTTAACTAAGAAACAGGAAAATTTGTATTTGACGAATGTATAAATGGAATAATTAAACAAAAGTGAAGTACTTTTAGGGTCTTTGGTATTTCCGAGTATTTTTGTATTTTTAGATATTTGTTGTATTTATTTCCTATCGTTGAAGGTCCATCCCTAGTAAAACACTAGATGTCATTACTCGATATTTGGAGTTAACCCAGTGGAAACACTTTTTTGGAGTAATCGGGTTACTGGCTCACACGATAGGTTACCCCACATGGTGTGACTAGACTATTATATTCAAACGAAGGAAATAATAGAATCACACACCAAATAATCACTTCAAAAACTTTTGTAATCATTATTTTAAGCATTTTATTGTACTTATTTTATAAACTTAAGAGCATACCAAGAAAATTTATTGTAAAATATGGGCGGTTCTTTTACAAACCGAACACCTTTGCTTGGGTCACATTTTTGATTTGCCTGAAACTTTTTTTACGTGTACTATTCGGAAAATAAGTAAACACGTGTATCAGTATTTGGCCGAAAAAAAAACTTTTTTTTTAGATTTTTTTAGTTTGCCAAAAAACTTGAATTTTGAAAAAGTACCCTCTCATTGAAAATCTGTATCTCCGGTTGTAGTAATCCGATTGACATCGTGCCTTTTGCAGTAATTCCTCTCAAACTTCTTCTTTAAAAAAAAAATTATAAAATGAGTTTTTAATTTCTTAAAAATAAAAACAAATTAAGATTAAAAAAAATATTTTACGATAACATTTTTTTAATTTAGCATATGCGCCATATTGTTAGTTACAATCGGTTTTTGTTAAAAATGTGGAGCCATTTTTAGTTTTTAAAATATCGGATTTTTTAACAGGGCCTCGGCTTTTTTCTTTGAAAAATCGTCGCAACAAGTAGGGCTACTCTTTCACTCTTATCGGATCCTTATGGAATTCATGTTTTCTCTTTTAACAATTTCTAATGTTTAAAAGTTAAGTTTTAAGCGTTTTGACCATTTCTGAATGACAAAAAGTAAAAAGTCATTTTTTAATCTATTAAAAAATTACAATTATTTATTAAATCGGTTCATCAAAACGAAATAGAAAATGAAAAAGTTTCAAAAACTTGTTTTACATTTACATTAGTCAGGGAGATGTACTTTATCGAATGAGGATTTTGTCGATTTTATTTTGTAATCAAAACAAAGTTTTATTCACATTTTTAAAAAGTCTGTCAAAAGGTGGGTACTAAATATACCTTTGCAAGCGATTGTGGGATTCGGATAACAAACTTGCGCCAAAATACTAAAGAATATGAAATTAAGACCACAACGCTCTAGCTCTTATAGTTTCCGCGATCGCAGCGTTCACACGAACGAACATGGCTAGTTCGAGTTGGCTAGACTGACCTTAACGTTGCAAGCGATTGTGGGCGTTAGAATGGACGTGGCACACATTCGCCAGTTTGCTACTGGCGCTGAATGAAGAGCTAAGAAAGTCAAAAGTAGTTAATTTTTATTTATTTATTTATTTAATATAAAGCTATGGACAGCTCATTGGACATAAAAAATATACAAGAAATTTTCAATATGATTGATTACACTAGTTTACAGCCAAAATATATAAACGCTGGGACCCATTTTTTTCGTTTACTATTGGGTCACTGATCACGATGAAAAAAATAAAAAAAATTTCCAAAGAATCGTTTTGGAGATATTTGAAAAAGCTAGATTTTGGACCACTTGTTTTATTAAATGTAACAGTTCTCAAAAACCGATGATCCAAAAAATTTTTAACTGGCAACTTTCGAAAGTAAATAGATGCACCTTTCCGAAAAGGTATGGCGCTTTGTGATCGGACCGAAATTGGTGGACATATAGCGTCTGAAAGTTTCAAAAAAGTTTCATTTTTGGCTTTTTTTTTTCATAGCTAGTTTTTGATAATTTTTTAATAATATTAATAAATATTTTTAAATTATTTTGAGTATGCAGATCTAAAGGGCCGTTAGTCCCAAAAAGTTGAGGCCGAATATTGGCAAATCGGGAGAACATTCTAGGAGATATGCATACTTTAGTAAAATGACTCAAAGTCATCACAAGTCAGCAGTGGTACCAAAAATGTTTTTCAGGGGAAGTCGCCTGTTTTGCGATTTCCAATTTCGAGAAACGATCAAAATAGTGTCATGTAATGTATGTGTACTTGATTCAAATACATTTAATTTATTTAAAAAAAAAAATCGAGAAAGAAAATCTTTTGATTTTTTCGACAAAAATATCGTTTTCGGTAAACACCTAGCCCCGTTAAGAATCATCCGAAGCACAAAAATGTTATGGATGGTCGCTTTAAGAGGTTGTTGCAATACTCACTGGTCTCCAAGGTGGTTACACAAAGTTCAGCTGCTTTCTCTGCCTTTGGAATAGTAGGGCAGATGCCTTACATTTTTCCCAGCAAGATTGGCCACCACGTAAGGATCATGTCATTGGCGAAGAAAATGTCCTTAAAGAAGCCCTTGTCCTAAAAGAAAACGTAATTCTTCCCCCGCTGCACATGAAACTGGGTCTTATGAAAAATTTTGTGAAAGCTTTGGCGAAAGATCCGCACAACAAGGGAATGTCATACTTAAGGACGAAATTTCCCAAGCTCTCCACAGAAAAAATCAGAGCCGGTATATTTGTTGGGCCTCAAATAAGGCAATTGTTCGCAGACCAGAATCTCACAAAATCATTAGGACCTTCAGAAAAAGCAGCTTGAAAGGCGTTTCAGGAAGTAGTTCACGGATTTTTAGGAAACAAAAGAAAAGACAATTCCCATGAATTAATTCAGACCATGATGAAAACCTTTCACACTATTGGTGAGTGCATTTAAAAAGATTTAAAAAGATTATATTTTATTAAGTCATTATTATGCCTCATTACAGGTTCGCGTATGTCTCTTAAAATGCACTTCCTTAACAGTCATTTCGACTTCTTTCCATTGAACTTGGGAGCAGAAAGTGATGAACAGGGTGAACGATTTCATCAGGATATGGCATCGTTTGAAAGGCGTTACGAAGGTTTCTGGGATGAAGGAATGCTAAGCGACTATTGCTGGATGCAAGTACGGGAAGTATCTTCCCATCATGCACGGAAAAGTTCAAACAATAAAGTCTTCTTCCGAGTCTGAATATTTGTATGTTTTTGAGGGGGCTAGGTGTTTACCGAAAACGATATTTTTGTCGAAAAAATCAAAAGATTTTCTTTCTCGATTTTTTTTTTAAATAAATTAAATGTCTTTGAATCAAGTACACATACATTACATGACACTATTTTGATCGTTTCTCAAAATTGGAAATCGCAAAACAGGCGACTTCCCTGAAAAACATTTTTGGTACCACTGCTGACTTGTGATGACTTTGAGTCATTTTACTAAAGTATGCATATCTCCTAGAATGTTCTCCCGATTTGCCAATATTCGTCCTCAACTTTTTGGGACTAACGGCCCTTTAGATCTGCATACTCAAAATAATTTAAAAATATTTATTAATATTATTAAAAAATTATCAAAAACTAGCTATGAAAAAAAAAAGGCAAAAATGAAACTTTTTTGAAACTTTCAGACGCTATATGTCCACCAATTTCGGTCCGATCACAAAGCGCCATACCTTTTCGGAAAGGTGCATCTATTTACTTTCGAAAGTTGCCAGTTAAAAATTTTTTGGATCATCGGTTTTTGAGAACTGTTACATTTAATAAAACAAGTGGTCCAAAATCTAGCTTTTTCAAATATCTCCAAAACGATTCTTTGGAAATTTTTTTTATTTTT
>JBAMCF010000207.1:0-16120 GCA_037075285.1 Drosophila lutescens
ACATTTTAAAAATGTATAAGTGCAATTTTATAGTGTTTATTAATACTTATCGAAATGTAGAAGACATTTTTCAAATCGGACCATTCATTAAAAAGTTATGTGCAATCAAAGATGTATATCTTCATCTCCCTCGTACTCCTAGCTGAGTAACGAGTATCAGATAGTCGGTACACCCGACTATAGCGTTCTCCCATGTTTTTTCTCGAACTTTATTTTTATTTGTACATCGCGTTTATTATCTCGCGAATCGTGCCGTACGATACACGGCAGCGCCCGTCGGTCGTTTTCGTGGGAATCCGCGCGAAAAAAAAATAATAATGTAGAAACTGTCTGAACCTAACTTACATAGAGTATCTCAAAAACTATGGTTGTGACACCCTTTCAAAAACAAAAATCCATTTTTGTCAAATTTTACTTGTTGTTTTTGCTTTACAAAAAATACTTAAACTTACAAATCTCTACATTAAGTAGGTACAGACAGTGGGCAATTTCATCACAAACATTTCTGTAAAAGCAGCATAATGATCGAAGCATAACTTTTTGAGTTACACGATCCGCAGCTGAGGAAAACATGGTTTTGGGAACTGCACAAGGAATTTTTTTAAAAAGAATAGGTTTTAGGGGAATTAATGCAAAAGACACGAAGTCAATCGGATTACTACAACCGGAGATACAGATTTTCAATGAGACTGTACTTTTTTTAAAATTGACGTTTTTTGGAAAACTAAAAAAAAATCAAAAAAAAAAATAATTTTTTTCGGCCAAATCCTGATACACGTGTTTACTTATTTTCCGATTAGTACACGAAAAAAAAGTTTCAGGCAAATCAAAAATGTGACCCAAGAAAAGGTGTACGGTTTGTAAAAGAACCGCCATATGTATATCCCCCCTTAAGCCTAGTACTCACCTCAATCAAAAAGACAACGAAACAAACTAGTATGCTCCGCATTGATATCGACCATTTGTCATACTTGTCTACTGACAATTATTCAAAATGTTGAAACAAAAGAACAAAATTGCCGGTTTTTTTGATATTGTGGATTATTTCAGGTAAAGAATAACGTGGAGGATTGCAGTTAAGGGCTTAATCGTAATTGTACAGAGTGTTCACTTAAGAACAAGAGTAGACAGCTAGAAGAGAAACATATGTTTAATGCTCGCTGTTAAATATAAAGATGTGGTTACCGAACATATTATGTTATGTTTACTGTTAAATACAATTTCATCACTTTTGAAATATTAAGAAAACAATGAACATTTATCAAATATCGAATTGCCATGAGATGCGGATACCAAAGCTTTTATACGAAAAAATTGGTTTTATATATTTGTTTAAAGTATTTGTCGGGAGCAGCCGCAGAAGTCAATTTAAAATCATTTAAAAACCCATTTATTGTTTGCCATTTGGTCAGCATCACTGACAACAACAATGTAAACCAAAGCTTCCAATTATCTATCCTGCGTAAGATAAGCCGAGATAAGCGACTGCGCTCGCTGCTCTCTCGGACCTACGCACTCTCATCATGTACATTCGCTTTTGATCGCTGGTACGAAGCAGTTCGTTCGCTCTCGCTACCACAATAAACGCATTAAAAATCGAACCACTTTTTCGGCTTTTCTTTTAGCACCGTTCTGACACACGCATAATTCTCTATCGTTTAATATTCGCAAAAAAGGTGGCATAAATTAATGCCTCCTCTAAACATTTGGTGACCCCGACGTGATCGTGAACGTGTGTCAAAGTTAAGCAATTATTAAATATCGTTTTAATAATTCTACGCGCCCTTTGCATGTGTCGCTGCAGGGCCACACACACACAAACTCTTTTCGCATCGTTTCGCACGGTATTCGCATATACCGACATTGTACAGTTAGAATCGGCTGCTGTACAGCCTAAGATTTTTGCATAACGGAAAGTGTTACACAACTTCGCTCGCCAGGCAAAAGTCGTTGCCCTTTGTTTTCGGCTCCGTCATTACCCTCAAATTCGATCTTTGGTTATCGCTGGACCAAGTGCAGGTGCAGCGCAAATTTCGTGCGGTGACTTTCGTATACCCTACAAACGGAAAATAAAAATTAAAAAATGCCAGCCAAACATACGAAAAAGCCTGAGCTCGCGCCTCACGCACCAAACGGCGAGGAGTTTTATCGGGCAAAGGCAGATTCTATGGTACGCCAGCTGGCGGCCTTAAATTCATTTTTGACAGAGGAGCAGTTGGCCAAATTGGACGAAAGTGAGTTGCAGGTGCGGCTGGATTTAATCGAGCGCATGTACTCTGACTTCGACAGCTCTCGACTTAACCTCGAACAGCTTGTAATTGAGGAGCTGGAGTCAGATGCGCGCTTAATCTTTACCACGGCATATTGTGAGACGAAAGGAAAAATCTGCCGCCATCTCAATATTGAGAAGAGAAAGTCGTTGGCAAATTCAACTGAGTTGCATGGCATCCTCGGTGGACACACAGCCGCCTTCAAGTGCAATTCGCGGCCCACAAGGCTACCGGAATTTCAACTTCCGCGATTTGGCGGAGCATACATCGATTGGCCGGATTTCTACGCCATGTTCAACACCGTAGTGGGAAAGAGCGAAGATCTAACAAAGGTGGAAAAATTTCAGCATCTTCGCGCATGTTTGGACGGCATTGCACTGGACGCAATTCGCTCGCTTGAGCCTACGGAAAATAATTACGACAGGGCATTGGAATTGTTAACGTCGAGATTCGATAATAAATTATTGCACTTTCAGGCACATGTTCGATCTTTATTCAAGCTCCCAGTGGTGGAGAAGGGATCCGCAAGTAGTCTGCGGCAGCTAAGCGACAAGGCAAATTCTCATTTGCGCGCCTTGGCTACTATGGCCTCTACGCAGGAGATCTATGACGGCCTCTTAATTCATCTCCTCGCTTCAAAACTGGACATTCAGACCCAGGAGAGGTGGGAAGAAGGATTGCCTTCCAAGGAGCTGCCAAGTTGGGACAAATTCTCATCGTTTTTGGACCTTAGATGCCGCATGATGGAAAATTTGGAATACGCTATGGTAAACCAAGCACCTAGCAAACAGGTTGGAAAAGTAGCTAACAAATTTTGTCGTAGCACCCTCGTTGCTTCATCATCAGCTTTGCCATCATGTACCCTTTGCGAGTCTAGGGAACATTATTTGACAAAATGCCCACAGTTCTTAGGATTGAACCCCAATCAGCGGTATAGAGAGTCAAAAAGGCTACATCTTTGTCTCAACTGCCTACGAAAAGGGCACAGCCTACAGCAATGCAAGTCTGGCAACTGTAGACACTGCCACCAGAGGCATCATAGTCTTCTTCATTTGGAAACAAATCCCGTTGCAACCCCGGCCCAGCCTGTTCCAGAAATACTTCCGCAAGGTTCATCTCACGTCTCTGTAGCCTTGTCCAAAACACCGCCTTTAGCTTCATCGTCAACTAGATCCGAATACGTCTTGCTTGCTACCGCCATAGTCTACGTAAAAAATCGGTCTGGCGCGTTCGTGCCATGCAGGGCCCTGCTCGATTCGGCTTCTCAAATCAACTTCGTCACATCTCGTTTCGCCAATCAGCTTCAGCTCAAGATCCATCGTTCATTCATCTCCATATCGGGAATCGGTGAGTCCTCGCTCGCTTCGGATAAATCGGTTCATATTTTCGCTCAGTCGAGTAACGCAAAGTATAGCACTTCGCTTTCTGCTGCTGTCACCCAGTCAATCACCGATTACCACCCGCATTTCGATCTTAACGCGTCTGAATGGAAAATACCGGAAAATCTCGAGCTCGCCGACCCGCTCTTCTACAAAAGTCAACGCATAGACTTGCTTCTTGGAGCAAGCATATTCTTCGAGCTGCTTTGTATTGGACAAATTCGATTAGGCAGCAATCTACCCACTCTGCAGAAAACCAGACTTGGCTGGATCGTCTCAGGGTGTCTAACGGTAGGATCTTCCGTCCGCTCATCTTTAGTTTCCTTATCTCAAGAGCCCAGAACTCATTCAGAGTCGGAGTCGATCTCTGAGATACTAAAGAGATTTTGGGAAATCGACAATTGCGCAGATTCTAAAGAATTCATTTCGAAAGAAGAAGCTCTATGCGAGCAGCTATTTCAGCAGGAATACACTCGGCTTGAATCTGGCCAATATTCGGTACTACTTCCTGCCAAAACTAGTTTCGATGCTTTAGGAGATTCATATGATCGTGCACTTCTTCGTTTTAAAGCACTCGAGACCAAATTAGCTAGAAATTCAGTGCTGAAGTCGCAGTATAAAGCCTTTATAGAGGAGTACCTGAACCTTGGCCACATGTCTCTAACAACTAAAAATGCTGCAGCTCATCAGTATTACCTACCCCACCACTGCGTCCAAAAATTGGAAAGTACAACAACAAAACTGCGAGTTGTTTTCGACGGCTCAGCGAAGTCCACTTCGGGATATTCGTTGAACGATTTGTTGTACGCTGGTCCTTCCATTCAACCAAAAATCTTCACTACCCTGCTTCGTTTTCGATTTTTCAAAGTTGCTTTGTGTGGGGATATTTGCAAAATGTATCGCTGCGTTCGGGTTACGCATCCCCATCAGTTTCTTCAATGTATTTTATGGCGCGATCGGCCACAAGACGAGGTTCAAGTTTACTCGCTTGACACCGTAACCTACGGCACGAAGCCTGCTGCCTTTTTGGCAATTCGTGCAATGCAGCAGCTATCCTACGATGAAGAAGCGGAATTTCCAGTAGCAGCTAAAATCATACGCACAAACTTCTACGTGGATGATCTAATCGCAGGAGGAGACACCATTGAGGAGGTCGTTGAAATTCGTCAACAAATCAAGGCGCTCCTGGAAAGAGGACATTTTCCAATTCGCAAATGGTGTTCCAACGAACCTGCGGCGCTAGAAGGAGTGGATGACTCGGATCGGGAGAAAACTTTAAAGTTCCACGACGGAACCGACGTTACGAAGGCGTTAGGTCTATCTTGGGACACGCTATCGGATAGCTTGCTTTTCAGCTTCTCAAACGAATGGGCAGAAAAACCCGCAACCAAGCGCAGCATCCTGTCGGCTATCGCTAAGTTTTACGATCCCCTTGGACTAATAGCCCCAATCATAACCAAACTTAAAATTTTCATGCAGGTCTTATGGAAGGACAAGCTCGACTGGGATGAATCCCTGCCGCAATCTTTTCATGCCGCTTGGTTGGAGCACATGTCGCAGATCGCCACAGTTGCTTGCTTGAAGTTTCCACGCTTTGTTCTACAGCATAACTCATCGTGCGAAATACATGGATTTTGCGATGCAAGCATGGCAGCTTACGGAGCTTGCATTTATGTTCGATCAGAGAACCAAGGTATCGTTTCGTCGAACCTACTTTGCTCAAAATCAAGAGTCGCACCCTTGAAGACCCTCACGATTCCAAAGCTAGAGTTATCTGCCGCTCTTTTACTCTCCGAGCTTGTCTCTCAAGTGGCACAAATTGCACCTCGATCTTGCACCTTTCATTGTTGGTCAGATTCGACAATAGTTTTGGCTTGGATCCGACAACCTCCATCAGATTTTAACATTTTCGTTTCGAACAGGATTTCGCAGATACAGGAGAGAACTAAGGGAATGAATTGGAGGCACGTAACGTCACGGCAGAATCCGGCGGACATCTTATCTCGTGGATGTACCCCTATTGAGCTGGTGGCTTCAAAACTTTGGAGTGAAGGGCCGCAGTTCTTACTCACTGATTCTTCTACATGGCCTGATGACTCGCCCCCTGTCAAGGAACTTCCTGAGCGTAGACGCAGCGCATTGGTGCTGTCGCAGGAAATGGACATCTCACACAGTTGCAAGTTTGGAAACTCGTTTGGGAGAATGCAGAGAGTCTTCGGATACGTATATCGGTTCCTTCAAAGGGTCAGCAAGGATCGAGTACGGCATAAAGGAGAGCTTACAGTTGAGGAAATCAAAGGTGGGACCCATTTACTCATTAAAGGGATTCAGCGCGTGCACTTTGCCGAGGATCACAAGGCACTAACCTTGAAGATGAAGCTGTCGCCGAGGAGCAAACTTCTGTCCTTAAACCCATTTATGGATGCAGGAGGTCTAATGCGCGTCGGCGGACGCCTTCAAAATTCGCAGCTGGATTTCGATGCCAAGCACCCTATGATTCTTCCCAAGTCTCATCATATAACCTCAGCTATCATTGATCATTTTCATCGCAAGTTCCTTCATGCAGGAGCACAGAGCTTGTTAGCCGCTTTACGACAGAGATTCTGGCCCATTGGAGGGCGAAAAACGGTTTCTGCTGTCATCAACAAGTGCATTCAATGTTTCAGATTAAAGCCCAAGCTAGTCGAACACATCATGGCTCCGCTCCCGGAGGACCGAGTGCAGCCGAATCGCCCATTTGCCATCTCTGGAGTGGACTTTTGTGGCCCCTTTTATTCGAAGTCAGAGGTCAGAAACAGGCCCCCTACGAAGTGCTACATAGCCATATTCGTTTGCTTCGTCAGCAAGGCTACACACTTGGAAGTCGTCGAAGACCTTTCAACGCAATCGTTCATAGCAGCCCTGAAGCGATTTGTAAGCCTGAGGGGAAAGCCTCAAACGATTTGGTCAGACAACGCAACGAACTTCGTGGGAGCCAAAAACGAGCTAATTGAGCTTCGGCAGCTGTTTCTGAGCGATCCTCAAAACATTGAGCTATGGAATTCCCTTACGTCGATGGAGATCCGTTGGAATTTCATTCCACCTCGTTCCCCGCACTTTGGTGGCCTGTGGGAAGCCGCGGTCAAATCCGCAAAATATCATTTCGTCCGTGTTGTTGGAAAATCAATTCTCACATTTCATGAGCTGCGCACTTTAGTTTGTGAAATTTCCGCAATTTTAAACTCACGACCGCTCTGTCCCATTTCAGAAAACCCAGATGACATTAGTGTTCTTACTCCTGCACACTTTCTCATTGGATCTACATTCACCGCATTGGACGAGCCTGATGTCACCCATCTGAACATCGATCGCTTGAGCCGGTGGCAGCGCGTATGCCAAATGCAGCAAACCTTCTGGCGCAAATGGAGCGCCGACTACCTTTCGCTGATGCAGGAGCGGACCAAATGGCGCCTTCCTGTGAGCAACGTACCGGCAGGCAGCATGGTCCTCATCAAGGAGGACAACATACCCCCTTTGCGGTGGCGCCTCGGCAGAGTCGAGAGCACCGTCTCCGGAGAGGATGGCGTCGAACGAGTTGCAGTCATCCGAACCGACTCTGGACTGTGCAAGCGAGCAATGAGGAAGCTTGCGGTACTGCCCCTAGAACCCACTTCACTTGGAAGCATGACTCTTCCAACGGGGGGAGCATGTCGGGAGCAGCCGCAGAAGTCAATTAAAATCATTTAAAAACCCATTTATTGTTTGCCATTTGGTCAGCATCACTGACAACAACAATGTAAACCAAAGCTTCCAATTATCTATCCTGCGTAAGATAAGCCGAGATAAGCGACTGCGCTCGCTGCTCTCTCGGACCTACGCACTCTCATCATGTACATTCGCTTTTGATCGCTGGTACGAAGCAGTTCGTTCGCTCTCGCTACCACAATAAACGCATTAAAAATCGAACCACTTTTTCGGCTTTTCTTTTAGCACCGTTCTGACACACGCATAATTCTCTATCGTTTAATATTCGCAAAAAAGGTGGCATAAATTAATGCCTCCTCTAAACAGTATTTTTGACTAACAAAACTTTTGGGTAAAACATTTGAAGCCAGGCTCAAGCCAAATTTAAGTTGTTACATTCGTGTACCATTTTTCACAAAAAAATTGTTTTTCACTATTTTTTAAATTCTATAAAAAACAATCACGTGCCTAAATAAAAAATAAATAAAGAATCAGATTAATTTTACAGTCAGAAAAAAGTTATTAATATTTTCCCTAAACTACCCATTTTGGGTAAGTATGGACACTTTAAGCGTGTCAGTTGCGACACCCATTTTACATACGAAAAGGCTTCAGCCCGTCAGAGGAAGCTTTCTGCTTAGTACATTTTTTTTAATTAGGGCTTTGATTTTAAATGGAAATAATTTAAACAAGCTAAAATTTATTAAATTAACATAAATAAATAGTTTCTTAAAGTATGGAATACTTTTGGTTTTTTTTTTGTTTATTTTGAAACTAAAAGACTAATCTTTTAGACTAACCTACTGCCTGGTCAAAATGGCAGTATAAAAACCAAAGGTGTACCAACCTACAGACCTCTCCCCTAAATATCTTCTTATACGTCTGCTTGTATCCACCCAATTAACCCAGTTTTATTTTAATGTCATTGCATGGCACCTAAACTTGCCATACAGATTAATATAATCTCGATTGTAAGTCGGCTGGGCTGTATGCACAAAAAAAAACAATTTGTAAATCTAACCATTGAATAGTAAAACGGTCCCCAGCCACAGAATTGACAATTTTATCAATCAAATAGTTACCCTCAAACAACAAAATACACACAACTGACTATTTTATAGTAGTTTTACTATTAAATAGTACCCAAAGCAAAAACGAAATACACGTTGCTATTTATATTCGTTTCCGAACCTATAAATCAGGATAATTAGCCGCGTCGATCTAGCCATGTCTGATCTAAACTTCTGATAAAAAAAAAAACAGAAACTTTGAAATATGTTGAAGACGCGTGAAAACCTTAAACTAAACCGCAGTGTCTCAATATTTGATTTGCTGTTATACCCTCACAGAGGGTATAATAATTTAAGGCAGAAGTTTGGAACACTTTCTCAAAACTTTTTTTTCCAAAAAGAAAATCAGATTAATTTGACAATCAGAAAAAGTTACTTTTAGGTTGGGACACATTAAACGTGTTAATTGAGATACCCGTTTAGCGTAGAAAAAGGCCTCAGCCGGAAGTCGCTTTCTGCCCAGCAAATTTTGTTGAAATTAGGGGAAATGTGATCGCCCAAAAAGCCTTTTGGTTTTTTTAAAAGTGTGCCAACTTACAGTCTTTTTTTCAAAATGTAATTTTTTTTTACAACTTTTCAAAAAAAACAAGAGAGAACGCTATAGTCGGGTGCCCCGACTATCAGATACCCGTTACTCAGCTAGCAGTGCGTGGGAGATGGAGATATAAAACTTTGATTGCGCATAACTTTTTTTTGGAACGATTTAAAAAAAGTCTTTTACATTTTGATATGTATTAATAAACACTATAAAATTGCACTTATATATTTTGAAAATCTTAAAAGATGTGGCCGGCAGGCACATTTTAAAATCGTTTAAGGCGATTGTGGACGTTAGGAGGGGCGTGGCACCTCAATGAAACAAACTTGCGCTGCGTAGGAAACCCAATAATCTACATAATTAGTAGCAACATTCTAGCATTATAGTTTCCGAGATCTCATCGTTTATACAGACGGACAGACAGACAGATCGACTCGGCTAGTGATCCTCGGTCGGAGACGCTTCCTTCTACCTGTTACATACTTTTGCACGAATGCAATATATCCTTTTACTCTACGAGTAACGGGTATAACAAATGCAAATATGTGCCATTTTAATAGAAATGTTCATTTTAATTCAAAAACATCGAGAAACTTTGATATTTTTGGCATAAACATCGAAAACATCTATGTTCCATCTCTAGTTTCCGTCCCAATAAAGTATATAATATATACTTTATATTAGACATCTGCATGACTGGAATCAAACAGGCTTTGAAATGATGCCATTCGAATAGAAATTCTATCATAGAATAGAGTTAAGTTAGTGCTCAGCACACTATGATTAGAATGGATTGAATCTTGGTCCGTATAGAGTATGACCGTATTGAACTTACTTCAATAAGGAAAACCACGTCAATGGTAATAAATTGCTAGGTCATGCATAATAAACGGTGTTTGTAGTACCATGTTTTTGGTTGAGGGAATTTTTTCTTATAGATTAACATCTTAAGATTATACACAAAATGTTTAAGGTCAACCGGACAAACACTTTAGAAGTTCGGCTAAAATAAGTATTAGTAAAATTTTCATACAACAAAAAATTTATTTTTGATTTTGAACGGTTAAAAAAAATATTTAAAGTAAAAAATAAAATAAAAAAACTTCCATGGGCGCGGGTTTTTTCTAATAGGGGAGAGGTCTGTAGGTTGGTACGGTCTGTAAATTGAAACTTTCTCAGAACATTTCCACTACAAAAATTTTTTTTTTTAGATGTGAGAGTCGTGTATCATTTTTTACCAACAAAGTTTTTGTAAAATGCGTAAAACATAAGTATTTAAACTCTTAACAATTATAAAAAAATATGATTAATTTGACTGTCAGAAAAAAAGTTATTAATTTTTTTCCAAACTACCCATTTTGTGTAGGTTGGAACACTTTGAGCGTGTAAGTTGGGACACCCGCGACTGCAAATTAAACTGATCTTAGAGTCATCGTTAGCTTATAAAATGCTTTTAGTTTTAAATGCGTGTTGTAAGTTGGAACACTTTGAGTCGTTAGCTTATAAAATGCTTTTAATTTTAAATGCATATTGTAAAACACCGATATATCGATAATATTGACGATAGTAACACGTCGATATGATTATGTTGTTCCCCGATATAATTGCGCCAAAAATACAGTTTTTGCGATACAAGTTGACAAAAGGCTGCGGAAAGTAAAGTTTTGCTTTAAAAGTTGTTATTGAGATAATTCGGGTACAATTTGGAATAAAATGACAACCAGACATCAGAGATCACGGCGTAAAAGACTTCAATGTTTTGCTACGAGCCTTAAAAGCAATTAAGCTTCAAAAAGTGTCTTTTCGCAATGCTGCCAGAGACAATGAGATACCGCTGACTAGTTTAGCACGAAATATTCTTACAGACTTGAAAATTATTGATGATTTAAAGGAAATTACTGGATATTCAACTCCAAATATGGTAATTTGCTTCACAATCATCACATTTCATTGCACTAAGGTTTTGTCCCCTTTAAGGTTTTTCACTGGGAAGAAAAGGAGGCATTAATGATTTACATAAAAAAGTGTAGCAATCAAGACTTCGGTTTAAGTGAGACAGAATTTCGGAAACTAGTAGTTCAATCTATATTAATATTTGTCTTTATCAAAAAATTGGTCAGTAGCAAATTCCAGAACGGATTGACCTAAAAATCTAGAAAAATCAAATTAATTCGGAAATAATTAGGCGCAGAGTGTGACGTAAAAATTAAAACAAAAATCGACCCCAAAGTGCCCCAAAAATCGATTTCTTTTTTTTTTAATTCTTTCTTTTGCCATTTCTCTGTTATAAATGTTGTTAAAATGGTTTTAAAATGTTATGTTCATATACTTATACCCGAAATTAACTGCATTTTCATTTTTTTGAAATTCAGCCTCCTTAACCAAGTCCATAATATTTTCCAATTTTGCTTTGCCGATTTGACGTCACGGCCTCCACATATGTATGTATGTATGTTCTGCTGGCGCACTTTCCATTAAGTCGTAAATGTGTGTGTGTCGCATTGTAAGTGTGACCGCGCAAGGGAAAAAACGAAAATACCACTGTTTATTTAAAATGCGCGGTTAAAAAATCGATTATATCGCAAATCTTTTCTTTTGCGACTTGTTTTAGGTTAACGTTAAATTTTAAAATATCGGTAGCCTTACAGAAATTCCATTAAGCTGAATTTTACAGTCGAAATTTTCCTTAAAATTGCTTTTGTTTTTAAAACTGCAAAAGCCTGATCAGCAAACTATTTATAAGTTTTCAAATGTTGAGTTATCGACAAACTTTGGATTTGTTAAAAACAATAACAAACAATGATTCGCTCTGCTATGTACACACACAAATTCACTCAAATTCAAATTCAATATAATACTGATATCCTTTTGCTAACAGAATATTTCATTTACATTTCCACAACAGATTTAAGACATTTTGTAACCGATTTTTGTGAACTAAAATTCAAATCGCATTGATAATATTAAAAGAACATTAAATATTCAAACCAATTGATTCTCTTGCTCTTTATTACACCTCATATTGTTTAAACAAATGCAAATGTTTAAACAATTTGATTCACGGCTTCCCCGCCCACCTGTCTTCCCTATCTTCTCTATACTAATATAATTCTAAGGATAAAATATGGTCAGTAGCAAATTCCACCCAGAACGGATTGATATAAAAATCTATAAAAATCAAATTAATTCGGAAATAATTAGGCGCCGCGTGTGAGGTACAAATTAAAACAAAAAACGACCCCAAAGTGCCCCAAAAATCGATTTGTTTTTTTTAAATTCTTTATTTTGCCATTTCTCTGTTATAAATGTTGTTAAAATGGTTTTAAAATGTTATGTTCATAATCTTATGGCATACCCGCAACTAACTACATTTTCATTTTTTGGTAATTCAGCCTCCTTAACCAAGTCCCCAATATTTTCCAATTTTGCTTTGCCGATTTGACGTCATGGGCTCCACATATGTATGTATGTATGTTCTGCTGGCGCACTTTCCATTAAGTCGTAAATGTGTGTGTGTCGCATTGTAAGTGTGACCGCGCAAGGGAAAAAACGAAAATACCACTGTTTATTTAAAATGCGCGGTTAAAAAATCGATTATATCGCAAATCTTTTCTTTTGCGACTTGTTTTAGGTTAACGTTAAATTTTAAAATATCGGTAGCCTTACAGAAATTCCATTAAGCTGAATTTTACAGTCGAAATTTTCCTTAAAATTGCTTTTGTTTTTAAAATGCAATAGCCTGATCAGCAAACTATTTATTAGTTTTCAAATGTTGAGTTATCGACAAACTTTGGATTTGTAAAAAACAAAAACACAGCTGTTTCCGTTTGATATAGCCGATGCGTTGGTCGACCGTTGTTGATTCAACGCGGATTTGCGCATATAACCAAATCAAACAAGGGGTTCCCGGTTCTCGTCTCCCAGTGGGTTGTAGGTTTATTTCCTGTTTTCAATAACAAAATGAACTTCGCATAGAATTTCATATTCTTAAGTACCTACGCTTCGTCTTTTCCACGCGTTTGCTTGGAATGTTGGAAGCTTGACATGTGTGACCGTATCTTAATAAGTGACAATTAGGTCAGAGTTCGAAAATATACTAACAAGTTCCGGACCTTCAAGGTTATTCTCTACAACATCCCCCCCCCCCCCCCCCCCCCCCCGTGAATCTAATCCTCTCTTAGAATTCACCAACGTTTAGTCTAGCCAGCATGCAAGCTGGGCGGTGTGTGCCGTAGCCGAGCGGACCTGGCCGTCGCTTCCTTGTATAGTGGCTGTGATTCTTCCCTTCTTCCAATGCGGACGATGAACAGTTCCGTCGCAGACGATGATGACGTCTCCTACCTTGAGTGGGTGATACGGGCATATACTATTTACCGCCTTCGGCAGAGTGTCTGGGAGATATCTGCTTAGCCACTTGCGCCAAGAAGAACGAGGGTGAGTTGCTGGACGATGCGCCAGTCCTTCCTTGTGGACTGATAGGCCTCCTCCGGCTGATGTGGTGTCTGTGTAAGAGTTGGCAGTACCTAAAAGGAAGTGATTAGGGGTTATCGGGTCGTCTGATGGGTCATCTAGAGCAATATGTGTGAGCGGCCGGGAATTTACTATATTCTCCAGCCCTGCACAGCAGACTGTATGTCTAATCCTTCTTCAGATTCCCTTGGTATATCAAAACATGTCTCGATGGCTTTCGTTTGACTGCTCCTTACTAGTCGTTCCCGTAGCATCCCCCTTGGTGAGGGTTAAGGGGCAATTGAATAGCTATTCGATATTTTTCGGGTCGCCATCTCGTCGGCGATCTTATTATGGTCGAGCTTTTGAATTCCCTCTCTCAGTTCTCGTTTGGTGCCCACCAAGTTGGTTACATTATCAGAGCGGATTCGGTCGGGTTTTCCGCGACGCGTCGTGCCATGAAGTTATGCAGAATTCTCACGCAGGTATCAGTAGTCAGGTCCCTCGCGATCTCTAGGTGGACGGCCCTTAACGTCAGGCATGTGAACAGGCAGATCCATCGTTTCTCTGTTCCTCTGCCTCTTATTATTAGGAAAGGTCCCATGTAGTCGATGCCTACATAAGAGAAGAGGCGCACAAACGGGGAGAGTCTGTCACGTGGAAGTTGCCCCATTTGGGGATTCTTTGCGGAAATTCTTTGTATTTGACATATCTTACAATCTCTTGTGGCTCTACGAACTGCCTGACGGCAGTGCGGTATGTAATACTTTCGACGTAACTCGGCTATGATAGTGCGTTTTCGTTCTGATGGTTCCATTTCTCGTGATATTGGTTGACAATTAGCTAGGTTACGTAGTTTTTCTTAGGCAACAGGATCGGCCGTCTAGTTCCCTCTTTGACGGCAATGGCATTGTTAAAGCGGCCGTTCATGCGTATCACTCCCTCTTGGTCCAGTATTGGCGAAAGTTTCCACAGTTGACTGCTCTTCACGATGGAGTCACCATGTATCAGGGCTTGACGTTCATCATGGTAGTCCAGGTCCTGAATGTAGAGAAAATTATTGTCTCAGCCTTATCGATTTCCGCGACCTCCAGAAAGGGTTCCCTAATGGTTTTTCGTCTGCATATACGGTAGTCCCAAGCGACGTCTCGTACCAATCTTGTGAATGAGGAAAACCTTTCCAACAAATTCTTGATTTCAACATTGACGGTATCGGCTGGAACTTCCTCGCTGACAGAAAGAATAAATTTGGGTCGCAGTTCCAGCTCTGTTGTGCTTATGATTGGGTCCCCATATTGTGATTCCCAGGTGTTCTCTTGGGAGAAACCTCGGAACCGAATTCTGTGGGTATGCGCCAGTAGCCGACCGCTGCATACGCACGCTCGCTCACGTCACAGAATATGTGCAACTCGACTGAGGCGGTGGAAGAAATCCACTCCGTAACACCTCGTGGTACGCTGATTTGGTTGGACTTTCGGTCAGGCGAATTTAGCCATCGATTCCATTGGTCCAGATCATCGTCTCCTATGGGTTTGGTCCCAATTCGTTTTCTTTTGCCAAATCGATTGGAGAAGTAGCTTGGCCATCAGCGAGTATTGGGGTGAGGAATCCGAACGGATCCGAAGATTGGACATTGCGACTCGGAAGTACTTCTCTCTTCATGGGTGTTTTAGATTCTGCAAATAGTCTTGTATCAATTTTTTGGAATGATAATGAAAACCCAAACTCATCGCTGTTCGTGCGCCATATCAATCCCAATACCTTTTGGTAGTAAGAAGAATCTTTTTTGTCAAGGCTCACTGAATCACACACACCTTCTGCAAACGCACTTTATTATAGGTGCTGGGTTGGTGTAGTATGCACATTTATTCAATACCCACTGTACCGAAAGTACTTAAAGGGTACGCACTGTAACACTTTTTTGCATTGTTTACATGTTTACAAGTCCCGATCATAAACCCTAAGTGGCCGAAATATGAACCGATCGCTATGGCTTAGCCCGCACACAGAAAGTGCTAGCGTCGGCATAATTGCAACGAACGGACAGCATATGCATACCCCTCGGCGCCTCCACTTGAGAGCGCATGGCAACGTATATAAGTACATTCCTTTATACATAAGTCTGAGTGAGTAGAGTGTGCGTGATGGTATGTGGAGGTCAGAAGAATAAAAAATAGCCCGCCTAAAGTGGCTGCTATTTGCTCAACCAACACCGCCCGCATGGACGACGGCACAAAAACTACAACGAGCTTGAATTTTTAAGGAAACCCTCAAAATAGAGTACCACAAGTCACAAAGTAGGTAGGAAGTTTGTCAATTTAAATGCGCGGTAATGCGATAAGTAAATTTTCAATAGAAGATCATAATAATTTTAATAAAACACTTTATACACAAATACAAGAGCGCATGCAAAAAGCCACCAAAATGACTTTGAACATAAAAACAGTGGATTCCACTGCCAATGTCATCAATAAAATTAGAATCTGTAACATCAATCTATATTGGGTACATATACTCTTGATAATCATTGTTGTTATCATGTGCACCACTTTCTTTTACAAATTTGTACTGCATAATAAATGCCTGAGAAAAAGGTATATGATCCGAATGACCTGGATAAAATATAAGCAGTAAAACAAATAAATAAAAAAAAAACAGCACAAACAACAGTGATTACAGCAATACGTAACT
>JBAMCF010000209.1:0-120556 GCA_037075285.1 Drosophila lutescens
AAAATCAAGATTTGTATGTGTTGCCAAGCGAAAGTTTTGTGCATATTCAAGGGCATATCACAAAAACTGATGGTAGTGTAATAAGCACAATAGCTTTATTAAATAATTGTATGGCATATCTATTTAGTGAAATACGATATGAATTGAATGGTATTGAAATTGATCGAACCCGACATTTGGGTGTAACAAGCGATTTAAAAAATTACTTATCAATTAAAAGAAATCAAGAACATTTGCTCGAAAACTCTGGATGGTCCATCGTAGAAAATTTAAAACTTGAAAAAGGAAACTTTAATTTTTGCTTACCGTTGAATTTGTTACTTGGATTTGCTGAAGACTACAACAAAATAGTGCTTAATGGGAAGCACGAGCTAATTCTATTAAGAGGAAAAGATAACGAAGGTGTTTATAAAAGCACTGATCCTAATCTAACAATGTCGCAATTGAAAATGACGATTTCGAGTATTGTTTGGAAAATGCCACATATACAATTGTCCGATGCCTATAAACTGTATATGTTTAATGTGATAAACAAACAAACACCATTATTGATGCCCTTCAGGAGTTGGGATACATATTATCACCCAATAGTTCCACAGACTACTACATTTATTTGGAGTGTCAAATTAGCAGCAGAAACAGAACGACCTCGCTATGTTATTATCGCATTTCAAAACAATAAGAAGTATGTTCATTGCGATTTAGTCGATGTGAAAGTATATCTAAATTCTGAAGTATATCCGTATGACGGATTAAATCAAAATTTCGGTTATAATAGATATGCACTATTATATGATATGTACATCAATTTTCAAAAAAGTTACTACGGGTGTGAGTCACAACCGTTATTATCGTTAGAAACTTATAAAAATAAGGCTCCCATGATTGTCTTAGATGTGACACATCAAAATGAATCGCTAAAAAGTGGACCCATTGATATACGAATTGAGATTAAAACACAAAATAATATCCCCGATAGAACATCTGCATACTGTCTCATAATTCATGATAAATTATTCGAGTATACACCCCTCTCAAACGAGGTTAGAAAAATATTATAAATATTTATATATAGGATGTACAAAAATATTTTTTCTATTTCGTTCTCTGCGAGAATGTAAGCAAGCAATCAAGCAAGCACGCATGCATTAGTAGGAAATCGAACTGCAAGCTAGAAACTACAAACGGGAATAAAAAAAATAGCTAAAAATGTTGCGAATAATAATCGTCGCAATTATTTTACTAATCAGTTGTAATTCAGGAGGAAATTGTAATCCCACTCAGAATCCTGAATTTGCTTCTGTTTTGAATATCAGTAATCAAAACAAATACAAAAAGTGTGGAATTTAATATAACATTATCGAGCAATGATGTGTTAAGAGTAAACCTTTCATTCGAGTTAATGAGACTACCATCGACGTCAGAAGAATCCGGATCATCTCCACTAATCACAACAATAAAAACTAGTGAGTGGATGGAATTGACAACACCAACAACAACAACAACAACAACAGCAGCAGCAGCAGCAGTTCCAGCTAACGATAAGGATAATGCTGAGGATGATGATGATGATGATGATGATATGAAAGTTACGGTGGATGAGGTAATCGAATTGTTTCAAACAACCCTAATAGAAAAGGAGAAAAATATTGGAGGAGTACTGAATGCAACAGCACCATTCTATAGATATTTTAATCTCCAATATAAAGAATCAGCTATATCAATTCGTTGTCTGTATAAAAGCAATTATGAAAAGAAAACTTTAAATATAAAATGTACTCAATATTTTGAGACAGTAATGGTTGAACGCTTATTGGCAAACGGTGAGATTGAACAAACATTTGTTCAAAAAGATCCCAACATCCTGAAGAACGTTATCCTCAACGAAGACATCAACAAGTATGTGCAAACTGAGCATATGACAATCACTTGAGAGAGAGAGAAAGGGCGAGCGCGAGAGGTCGATGGGGACAACAGACGTAACCAATAACCGATAACCGATGGAGAGCCGGAGCCCGAGAGAGCAGACAAAAAAAAAACGTTTTTAATCTTTTATATATATATATATATACACATATACGCATATACTCTATTCATGCATTTACTTAAGCACAATTCTATGGAAAAAAAACTAGGGTTGCTAAGCTATTGCTCACGCAGATGCAGCTTATACCTGATTATCAGTAGGGAGCCAGAGCCAGAGCCCAAGAGAGAGACAAAAAAAATTATAATCTTTATACTTATATATATATATATATACATCATATATGCATTCATGTATTTACTTAATCACAATTCTGTAAAACTAGTCGTTAAGCATTCACCTACGGGGAAAGTATATAATCGCATAATAAAATATCGCAAAAAAAAAAAAAAAAATGAAAATAATAACGGTTTTGATATTATTATTATTTGGACTTTGGGTCGTCGTCGGAGGTCGTCTTGGGGTCGTCACCAAAAAAATTCCCTATGAAACGGAAATCAAATACTCTACATTTGATCTCGTTGTAAACGAAACATTGACTATCCAAGTGAATTTAATATTTGAACTTAATACCGCATTTGTGGAAGTGATTCAAGGGACCTCTAAAAATCAATATGATAATAGATTTAAACGATATGCGGAATATGAGCAAATGCCGCCTGCTTTCCCCACAATCGAGGAGTCGTTGGAAAATTTCCGTCAAGAGTTACTTAAAAAAGAATCGGATATTGGTGGAATAATTGAGTCGCCCACTGTGGTGTATAGATATTTTAGATTAAAGTACTTGAGAAGTGTTTTCAGTGTTCAATGTCGTTATCATAGCGATTACAAAAATAAAAAATTGCGAATTTATGCCAGCGCTATAATGCTGCTGCTGCAAGCAAAACCAATGAGCGACCCCCTCCTGTTGAGAAAAATTATTTGTTTGAACGAGACTTTAACGGTGATGAGGAAGAGGACCGCAACCCCACCAGATATCAGTTAGTGAGCCACATCGGAACGTATAACATCAATGATTACGAACAGGTCTTACATATGGATATTCAATAAATATACATATCAATAACAACAATAAAAACACACAAAAAAACTAAAAAAAAATGTCGTTTACAAAAACAATTATTGAATTTTTTCAAAAATACCTACACATTCTATCGCCAGAGGATAAAGAAACTCTTCAAAGTATACATATGCGATTAGAACATATTAAAAATTTGAATATTACCTTTAATCAAGTGGAAACGAATAAAGAGAATAAAGAGATGAATCCAACTTATACTGCTGCTGCTGCTGTTGTTGCTGATGATGATGATGATGATGATAAAGGAGATTATGAAAGAGAACAACATTCCAAGTACGTTCAGCAAAAATTGATTGATGAACATGACGCATTACAAATTATGACTTCCTATCAAATTTTGTAAGTATACTACTAATATCTATCTTCATATGTATATGCTTTACAATTATTTTATTTGCTTATATTTTAGATCGACGTCATCATCGTCGTCGCCGTCATCACTATCTAGTATATCCGAATAATAAGTGGAAGGCTTCCTGTGTGTGGGTTTTTTTTTTTTTTTGTATTCCTTTATTTAACAACAACAATGACTATCGAAACTAACAATATTGACTAAGCGTGATTAGGGGCGACTTCGCACGGTACCGCCGCAAGGCATTGCTTCGCGCGAAAAATGGCCACCTAAACCGCTGCTCCTCTCCTTTCCCTCTCCAGCGATCGCAGCGTCCGCAGAACGCTTGCTGCAAATGCTGCTGCTGCCTCCCACGTCCTTTGGTTCCCTATCATCAGGGGAACGAGGGTTTCCGGTTGGACTCTTGCCCCGGCTATCTCCTCCAGCACTTGGCGCTCGTGGTTGAACCGGTGGCACTCAAACAGGACGTGCTGAGCGTCCTCCGCAATCCCGCTACCGCACTCCGGGCACCCATCCTCCGTCTCGTGTCCGTACTGCTTTAGGTAGCTCCGGAAGCAGCCGTGCCCGCTTAGCGCCTGCGTTAGGTAATAGTCCACCTGGCCATGCTTGCGATTTACCCACGCCTCGATGCAAGGGATGAGCTTGTGGGTCCACCGTCCTTTGCTCGAGATATCCCACGCTTTCTGCCAGTTGCTGACGCTCTGCATTCTGGAGCGGGCCCTGGCCTCGGCTTTGGCCCTCGGATCATCCTGGATGAGACTCAGGGTGGTGCGGATATCCTTGGATTCCCGTACCAGTTCTCCTAGCGGGACTTGGCCAGCGATGACTAGAACCGCATCGTCGGAGATGGTTCTAAAGGCGCACGATATTCTGATAGCGCACAGACGATATGTCGAGTTGACCTCTCGCATGTAGCTATCCTTAGCCGTGGCCTCCGCCCATACCGGTGCCGCGTACAGCAATTGTGACCTGACCACGCTCGCGAGGAGTATCCTCTTGTCCTGTTTCGGCCCTCTCGTGTTCAGCAGGATCCTGCAGAGCGATCTTGTCGTCTCCCTCGCTTTCTTGTTCGCGTACTCGAGGTGCTCGCGGAACGACAGGCGTGTGTCTAGCATTACTCCCAGATACTTCAGGGCACGCTGAGACTGAACTGTGGTCCCACCGACCAGGATCTCCGCCGTCTCCACCACTCTCCTGCTCGTGATTAGGACAGCCTCTGTTTTTTGTGCTGCCAGTTCCAAGCCCGCCACAGAAAGCCACGCCTCCACCGCTTTGATCGCCCTGTTGGCAGTCGCGACTATAGTTGGCACATGCTTGGAAACCACTACCAGCGCCACGTCATCGGCGAAGCCGACTATGCTGGTGTTGCTCGGCATTGGGAGCTTTAGGACACCGTCGTACATAGTGTTCCACAGCAAAGGCCCGAGCACCGAACCCTGTGGGACTCCGGCAGTGACCTCGTAGATCCTTGGTCCGGATGAGGTGTCGACGGACAGCTGCCTTTTGCTGAGGTAGCTGTGGACTACGTTCAGCAAGTACCCGGGGATGTTGAAGGACCTTAGTGACTCCAGCGTCCTTCCCCAATCCGCCGTGTTGAACGCATTCCGGATGTCGAGGGTCACTAAAAGGCAATACTCCTTCGTCCCTCCCTTCCATCTTGCGCCTGCGATGGCTTCAGCCGCAATCCTGGTTACTTTCCCGATCGCATCCAGGGTTGATTTTCCCTTTCGGAACCCATATTGGTTGGGAGAAAGTCCTCCTGCGCTCTCGAGGGCGGCGTTCAGCCTTGCTGCTATGACCCTCTCGAAGACCTTCCCGATGGTGTCCAACAGACAGATGGGCCTGTACGACGAGGGTTCTCCCGCTGGCTTTCCCGGCTTCGAGAGTAGCAGAAGTTTTTGGCGCTTCCACCGGTCGGGAAAGGTCCCTTCCACTAGGCACTTGTTGAACAAATCTGCTACCGCCTTCGTCTGGAGAGAGAGCAGGGCCTTGACTGCTCCATTCGGGACTGAGTCCGGTCCAGGTGCCTTTTTATTGGGTAGGACCCTAGCAGTCGCCAGGAGTTCAGCCTCCGTGACAGGACATATGGAGTCACTGATTCCACTAGTGCAGCGGGGAATGGAGTGCCTACGTCCCGCTGGAAAAAGCGCTTGTACGATGGCTTCTAGGGCCGACGGGTCTGATGGCGATCTATTGCCAGCACTCATACGCTTCACAACCATCTTGTACGCTCTTCCCCAAGGGTCGTTCTCGAGTTCGTCGCAGAGCTTCCAGTAGCATTCCCTCTTGCTGTCCCTGATCGATAGCTTAAGTGCCTTCTTCGCAGCCTTGTACGATTCGTTGAGGGATTCCAGGTTCGGTGTGCCCCTGGCACGCTGGACCAACCTTCTTGCCCGATGGCAGGTCCTCCGCAGCCTCGCGATTTCCTCCGTCCACCAGTACACAGGCGAATGGTCCTTGCGGAATGTCCTTCGTTGGTCCATGCTTTCATCGCAGGCTTCCTCTAGACGAGCTGCCAGCTTGTTTGCTGCATCGTCTGCAGTGTCCCCATCGGAGACCGACAAGCCTTCCAGCGCTCTGGCAAAGGCTTGGGTCCTGAACGTGTCCTGTCGGTAGGCCTTCCTGTGTACAGCCGGCGGCAGTCTGTTGCTCGCTGTGACGCCAATGGTCAGAAGTATGGCTTCGTGATCACTGGCTGAGTACACCTCGCCGATCCTCCAGGATGTTCGGCTGGCTAAGGAGCTGCTCACGAACGTGAGATCAATTATAGATCCACCACTGGCTCTGCTAAAGGTTTGCTGGGAGCCCTCGTTGAGCAGGACAACATCAAGCGAGGCCACAGTGTCTGTGACAGCGCGTCCCCTGGCGTTTGTGGATGGGCAACCCCACTCCTCGGCCCAGGCATTAAAGTCCCCTCCAACCACCACTTTGGTTTTCCCTCGGAGGTCGCTGCAGAGGTCGTCCATGATCCGTTCGAAGTCCTTCACGGATACGCTTGGGGCTAGGTAGCAGCTGTACACCCAGAAGTCTCCAATTTTTGCTCGGACGAACCCATCGCCCGCCCTGATGTTGGTCATCTCGAGCCCGTCTCCGCCGCAAAGCCATAGGCTGCTGTGCCATTTATGTCAGCGGCCCATCGTCGATCGTTTCCGACCTTGTAAGGTTCGCTCAAAATTGCCACCTCCAAGCCCAGCTCTCGAACGGTCTGCATGAGCAGATCCTGAGCCGCCCTGCAGTGATTCATGTTTAGCTGAATCAGTTGCATGAAGTCGATGTTGTGCTAGCACCACTGCAACCGGAAGGGCATTTTTTGCTGCCTGTCTGGTGCGTCGTGTCCTTTATGCCCGCTGTGGCGCAGGTGAGGCACCGCGGTTCCTTGGAGCAGCCTGCGGCCATGTGGCCCGGCTCACCGCACTTGAAGCAGTTCCCGCTCCTGTCGATAGGGCTCTTGCATCTGATCGCGATGTGGCCTAGCTCCAGACACTTGAAGCACCGCGGTGGACCGCCCAACTCCCGGATCCGGCATAAGGACCAGCCGATCCTGATCTGCCTGTGACTCGTGACCATTTTTCCTTGAGGAACTGGCAGGCTGAACACGGCCGTCTGTGTACCAGAAAAGCTAGGGCGGATACTGCGAATCTTCACCTTTCTCGCATCTATTCCATACTGCTTAGCGATTGCAGCTGAAAGCTCCGTCTCCCTCACCAGCGCGTCGAGACCTCTGACCTCGAAGACCGTCACCTTGGAGTCCTCAGTTATAGCGCGGACCTCGGCGTTGCTGCCAAGTACTTGCGCTATGTTCTCCCTCATTTTGTCTGCGCTCTTCTCGCTTGCTTTGGCCACTTCCAGGAGGAGGTTGCCATTTGCCGTGCGCCGGACCTTGTTCACACAGCTGCCCAAGTCTGAGAGCTGGTTATCATCCCGTCTGGTGACCATCGCCAAAATTTCACTATATGTTTTCCCTTCCGCTTGGACAATGACGGCTTCCGGGCGCTCACGCTTGCCTTTTTTGGTCTTGCCTCTCGCTCTCCTGGTCACGGTGCTCCATCCGTTTTCTGGCCCCATGCCGACGCTTGAAGCTGGTCTGCGTGGTTGTGCGCTGACCGTCTGCTGGACCTGTGGCACTCTCGAGGCCGGTGCCTTGGTCGCCACGGGCGCCGACTTTGTGCGATCGCGCTGCTGCGGCCTGCTGCCCTCTATGGGTTGGGCTACCTCCTCGGGGAGACTCTGTTCGGTTTGAACTGTTCTCGCCCTAGTCCAGACCTTCATGGTTTGCTGGGCCTTTTCCGCGGTATCCAACTTGCGGTGCGAGCAGTTTGGGCATACCATTTCAGCCTCAGTGGGCCCCTCCTTCTCGGCTACGTTCGGTGCGTTCAGCCACGCTCCGATGCTGGACTGTAGCTGCTTCATGCGCGCTAGCTTGGCCTTTGTAGCCATCGTGATGTGACGCACCTTGCCATCGTTCACGCTGATCAGGACTTCATCCAGGATCCTCCCTAGCTCCGACAGGTTGTCAAGGACGGAAGGCTCCTCTGTTGCCTTGCTTTTTTTTGGCGGCGTGTTCCTCTGAGCGTTTGGGCTGGTCTCTTCCAGGGCTCTTTTGGGGGTGTTGTTGTCCCCATGCTCAGGGGCCATGTATGGCTCCAAGGTGCCGCCCGGCGTACGAACCGGGGATCGCATGAGCCGGCTGCTTTTCCTGAAGGCCAAGGGCCCTTCTACGTTATTATTTTCTTGGCTTGGTGCTTTATCCTCAGTGGCGGCCAAGTCAGCCACCGCCACATCGGTTTTCTTTGGAATATTTTTTAGGGCCTCCAGAATCCTTGCCCTGACCGCGGGTTCCCCCGCGGGTGGATTTCCACATTTGTGGCTGCCACCTGGAGTATTTTCGTTTTGCGAAGACATTCCTTTGAAACATGTGCATTTTGGCCCAATGCGAGGCTGCATTTTATACCTGCTGCCAGGTGTGTTAGCTGCCGGCCACTGTGGCTCAGACGCAGACCACGCAGCCGCCCAGTATGGGACAGACGCTACGTGGGTTTTTCCAGACCGGGTACGTTTCCATCGCCGGCCGAAGATTTCCCTCCGACGTATTGCTGATGGAGGATATACCGCCCCGTCTCGGTCGCCAGAGCCCCGTTTTGGGTGTACCGCCTGGGCGGTGAGGATGGCAGTCAGTCAGTTCCATGACCTTTTACGCCCGTGCGTACCTCGGCGGTGAAAAACGCCAAAATTCGTCCTCTTTGCCAAGGATCGCGAGCAGCAGCCCGGAAAAGTGTGCTGCGGTTTTTGGCGCGATCCACAAGTGAAACTCGTAGCAATCAGCTTCCGGCAGGCAGCGATGGTAGCCGCCGTAGGGGGCGCTGTGGTGTAAAGCTCCGTGTGTGCAGAGCTGCAGCGCTGCCAGACTTCTGTGAGTCGCCCGTTGACCAACACTGGTCGCAGCTGATTTTCACGATCAGCTGACGTGACCGGCGGAATTTTGTGGGGGCATCCACATTTGCTGCACAAAGAGAGTGTTGGGACACAAAGAGACAGTGGAAGAGAAAGTTCGATGCAGAGAACGATCCCCTCTCCCCCCCGACCAACAACCTCGCTCCGAGTGGTAGGAGCATGGAGTTCCTCACCTGTGGCGGTGGGCTGTTGCCTCGACAGGTGAGTCCACGACGAGTCTTTGTGCGCCTTCTGACCACTTTTTGTTGCAGGTACACTGCCACAGCGCGAGTTTTTAGGCGGAGCGCCCGCGCAGGCGTCCGTCCCAGAACTTAACACACACCAACCTCCCTTCCTGTGTGTGGGTGGTGGTGTGTGTGTGTGTGTATTTAAAGGAAAACAAAAAAAATGATAAATAAAAGTAAGATAGAATGCGAACTGTATATAGTATGGATTCAACTATAAAATTGAGTGTATGCTTGCTAGTAGAGTTAGTTTGTTGGAAAATATTCTCGAGGCTCTTGAACACAGAAAAAAAATGAATTTTTACGTATTCCTATTACTGCTAGTATGCACAGTCGTTGGAATCACTTTAAATCAAACATCAACAATACCACCCCCGACGACGACGACCACCACCACCACCACCACCACCACCAGCAGCACCAGCACCAGCACCAGCACCACCGAAGAACCAGCCTCAGCGTCAGCAGCAGCAGCAAAAGGAGCAGCAACAGCATCCTATGATGAAGCAGGCGATGCCGGTGATTCTTCTGAATTTGATATTGAAAGCGTTTTAAAAACATCACTTATACCAAAATATGTCTATCATGTAAATGTTACTCTTATATTATTAGTCTTGCTTTTGTTTGCCTTTCTTGGAATTGCAATATGTCAAATAATCTTTTCTGGTTATATAGACTGTATCGATGCTGCGATGATGGTCGATACAGAACAAAATAATAATCATGAACTTCATAATGTTTAATATCCACGCAATGATTAATAAAAAAAAATAAAAAAATAATAATAATACAATAAATATTAATATTTCATATTGTGGTGAAATAAAATCATATTTCATATTTTTGTTTAGCGGGAGGAAGAGCGGGAGGGAGAGCGAGAGAGAGAGCGGGAGGGGGGTTAAATTTAAATCAAATCACAGTTATCACACAACCGCAAGTTTAAAAAAAAATAGTTTTATTTTTTTTCTTTTTTAAACACACACATCTGGGAAATGTACAAATTTTTTTTTTTTAAACCCACATCTAGAAAGTTTGAAGAGGGTACAATCGTCCGAGCAAAAATTGGAGACTTCTGGGTGTACAGCTGCTACCTAGCCCCAAGCGTATCCGTGAAGGACTTCGAACGGATCATGGACGACCTCTGCAGCGACCTCCGAGGGAAAACCAAAGTGGTGGTTGGAGGGGACTTTAATGCCTGGGCCGAGGAGTGGGGTTGCCCATCCACAAACGCCAGGGGACGCGCTGTCACAGACACCGTGGCCTCGCTTGATGTTGTCCTGCTCAACGAGGGCTCCCAGCAAACCTTTAGCAGAGCCAGTGGTGGATCTATAATTGATCTCACGTTCGTGAGCAGCTCCTTAGCCAGCCGAACATCCTGGAGGATCGGCGAGGTGTACTCAGCCAGTGATCACGAAGCCATACTTCTGACCATTGGCGTCACAGCGAGCAACAGACTGCCGCCGGCTGTACACAGGAAGGCCTACCGACAGGACACGTTCAGGACCCAAGCCTTTGCCAGAGCGCTGGAAGGCTTGTCGGTCTCCGATGGGGACACTGCAGACGATGCAGCAAACAAGCTGGCAGCTCGTCTAGAGGAAGCCTGCGATGAAAGCATGGACCAACGAAGGACATTCCGCAAGGACCATTCGCCTGTGTACTGGTGGACGGAGGAAATCGCGAGGCTGCGGAGGACCTGCCATCGGGCAAGAAGGTTGGTCCAGCGTGCCAGGGGCACACCGAACCTGGAATCCCTCAACGAATCGTACAAGGCTGCGAAGAAGGCACTTAAGCTATCGATCAGGGACAGCAAGAGGGAATGCTACTGGAAGCTCTGCGACGAACTCGAGAACGACCCTTGGGGAAGAGCGTACAAGATGGTTGTGAAGCGTATGAGTGCTGGCAATAGATCGCCATCAGACCCGTCGGCCCTAGAAGCCATCGTACAAGCGCTTTTTCCAGCGGGACGTAGGCACTCCATTCCCCGCTGCACTAGTGGAATCAGTGACTCCATATGTCCTGTCACGGAGGCTGAACTCCTGGCGACTGCTAGGGTCCTACCCAATAAAAAGGCACCTGGACCGGACTCAGTCCCGAATGGAGCAGTCAAGGCCCTGCTCTCTCTCCAGACGAAGGCGGTAGCAGATTTGTTCAACAAGTGCCTAGTGGAAGGGACCTTTCCCGACCGGTGGAAGCGCCAAAAACTTCTGCTACTCTCGAAGCCGGGAAAGCCAGCGGGAGAACCCTCGTCGTACAGGCCCATCTGTCTGTTGGACACCATCGGGAAGGTCTTCGAGAGGGTCATAGCAGCAAGGCTGAACGCCGCCCTCGAGAGCGCAGGAGGACTTTCTCCCAACCAATATGGGTTCCGAAAGGGAAAATCAACCCTGGATGCGATCGGGAAAGTAACCAGGATTGCGGCTGAAGCCATCGCAGGCGCAAGATGGAAGGGAGGGACGAAGGAGTATTGCCTTTTAGTGACCCTCGACATCCGGAATGCGTTCAACACGGCGGATTGGGGAAGGACGCTGGAGTCACTAAGGTCCTTCAACATCCCCGGGTACTTGCTGAACGTAGTCCACAGCTATCTCAGCAAAAGGCAGCTGTCCGTCGACACCTCATCCGGACCAAGGATCTACGAGGTCACTGCCGGAGTCCCACAGGGTTCGGTGCTCGGGCCTTTGCTGTGGAACACTATGTACGACGGTGTCCTAAAGCTCCCAATGCCGAGCAACACCAGCATAGTCGGCTTCGCTGATGACGTGGCGCTGGTAGTGGTTTCCAAGCATGTGCCAACTATAGTCGCGACTGCCAACAGGGCGATCAAAGCGGTGGAGGCGTGGCTTTCTGTGGCGGGCTTGGAACTGGCAGCACAAAAAACAGAGGCTGTCCTAATCACGAGCAGGAGAGTGGTGGAGACGGCGGAGATCCTGGTCGGTGGGACCACAGTTCAGTCTCAGCGTGCCCTGAAGTATCTGGGAGTAATGCTAGACACACGCCTGTCGTTCCGCGAGCACCTCGAGTACGCGAACAAGAAAGCGAGGGAGACGACAAGATCGCTCTGCAGGATCCTGCTGAACACGAGAGGGCCGAAACAGGACAAGAGGATACTCCTCGCGAGCGTGGTCAGGTCACAATTGCTGTACGCGGCACCGGTATGGGCGGAGGCCACGGCTAAGGATAGCTACATGCGAGAGGTCAACTCGACATATCGTCTGTGCGCTATCAGAATATCGTGCGCCTTTAGAACCATCTCTGACGATGCGGTTCTAGTCATCGCTGGCCAAGTCCCGCTAGGAGAACTGGTACGGGAATCCAAGGATACCCGCACCACCCTGAGTCTCATCCAGGATGATCCGAGGGCCAAAGCCGAGGCCAGGGCCCGCTCCAGAATGCAGAGCGTCAGCAACTGGCAGAAAGCGTGGGATATCTCGAGCAAAGGACGGTGGACCCACAAGCTCATTCCTTGCATCGAGGCGTGGGTAAATCGCAAGCATGGCCAGGTGGACTATTACCTAACGCAGGCGCTAAGCGGGCACGGCTGCTTCCGGAGCTACCTAAAGCAGTACGGACACGAGACGGAGGATGGGTGCCCGGAGTGCGGTAGCGGGATTGCGGAGGACGCTCAGCACGTCCTGTTTGAGTGCCACCGGTTCAACCACGAGCGCCAAGTGCTGGAGGAGATAGCCGGGGCAAGAGTCCAACCGGAAACCCTCGTTCCCCTGATGATAGGGAACCAAAGGACGTGGGAGGCAGCAGCAGCATTTGCAGCAAGCGTTCTGCGGACGCTGCGATCGCAGCAATAAGGAAGGTTGAGTCATGGCTGTCACTTGCCGGGCTCCAACTCGCGGCACACAAGACAGAGGCTGTCCTTATAAGCAGCCGGAAATGCGTTGAGACAGCCAAACTGACGGTTGGCGGGGTTGAGGTAGTTTCGCAAAGAGCAGTAAAATACCTAGGCGTCATGATCGACACCAGGCTGTCTTTTAAAGAGCACCTGGAGTATGCCAACAAGAAGGCCGCAGCGACCGCCAGTTCGCTCTCGCGGATTCTACTGAACACGAGGGGCCCAAAGCAGGAAAGGAGGAAACTCTTAGCGAGCGTCGTTACGTCTCAAGTACTTTATGCCGCCCCGGTATGGGCTAAGGCCGCCACGACGCCATCGTACATGAGTGGCTTGGAAAGCACCCACAGACTATGTGCCATCAGGATATCCTGCGCCTTCCGGACGATTTCTGAGGAAGCGGCGCTGGTCATCGCTGGTCTAGTCCCGATAAACGAGCTGGTAAGAGAGGCAGCAGAAGTGGAGGAAGCGGTTACGAGCACGGACGACCTATCTAGGCGTGAGGCGCGACAGCCCGCAAGAAGGAGATCAATTTCTCAGTGGCAGGAGAGATGGGACTCCGCGACCTCTGGGCGCTGGACCCATGCTCTCATTCCAGTCTTGAGTCCATGGCTGGAAAGGAAGCATGGGCAGGTGGATTTCTACCTGACCCAGATTCTGAGTGGACACGGTTGCTTCCGGTCGTACTTGAAGAAGTACGGTCACGACACAAGGGACGGATGCCCAACCTGCGGTTCTGGAATCGAGGAGGACGCGAACCACGTCCTATTCGAGTGCGTGCGGTTCTTAGAGGACAGGACCGCCTTGGAAACGGCGACCGGTGTCAGCATTAGCCCCAGCACGCTAGTGCCAACAATGCTGAAAGGTCAACTGGAGTGGGACGCGACGGCCAATTTCGCTGCGTCTCTGATGCAGAAACTCAGGAAAGCTGAGAGAGAGAGGAGAGAAATGGCCACGTAAGCTGCCGCGGTTGTGCGAAGCAATGCTTTGCGGCCGTACCGCACAACTTCTTCAGTTTATGTTCATCACATATATATTTGTTAGTAGATGTAAGAAAATAAAAGAATACAAAAAAAAAAAAAAAAAAAAAAAACACACACACACACACACACACACACACACTCCATGCTCCTACCACTCGGAGCGAGGTTGTTGGTCGGGGGGGAGAGGGGATCGTTCTCTGCATCGAACTTTCTCTTCCACTGTCTCTTTGTGTCCCAACACTCTCTTTGTGCAGCAAATGTGGATGCCCCCACAAAATTCCGCCGGTCACGTCAGCTGATCGTGAAAATCAGCTGCGACCAGTGTTGGTCAACGGGCGACTCACAGAAGTCTGGCAGCGCTGCAGCTCTGCACACACGGAGCTTTGCACCACAGCGCCCCCTACGGCGGCTACCATCGCTGCCTGCCGGAAGCTGATTGCTACGAGTTTCACTTGTGGATCGCGCCAAAAACCGCAGCACACTTTTCCGGGCTGCTGCTCGCGATCCTTGGCAAAGAGGACGAATTTTGGCGTTTTTCACCGCCGAGGTACGCACGGGCGTAAAAGGTCATGGAACTGACTGACTGCCATCCTCACCGCCCAGGCGGTACACCCAAAACGGGGCTCTGGCGACCGAGACGGGGCGGTATATCCTCCATCAGCAATACGTCGGAGGGAAATCTTCGGCCGGCGATGGAAACGTACCCGGTCTGGAAAAACCCACGTAGCGTCTGTCCCATACTGGGCGGCTGCGTGGTCTGCGTCTGAGCCACAGTGGCCGGCAGCTAACACACCTGGCAGCAGGTATAAAATGCAGCCTCGCATTGGGCCAAAATGCACATGTTTCAAAGGAATGTCTTCGCAAAACGAAAATACTCCAGGTGGCAGCCACAAATGTGGAAATCCACCCGCGGGGGAACCCGCGGTCAGGGCAAGGATTCTGGAGGCCCTAAAAAATATTCCAAAGAAAACCGATGTGGCGGTGGCTGACTTGGCCGCCACTGAGGATAAAGCACCAAGCCAAGAAAATAATAACGTAGAAGGGCCCTTGGCCTTCAGGAAAAGCAGCCGGCTCATGCGATCCCCGGTTCGTACGCCGGGCGGCACCTTGGAGCCATACATGGCCCCTGAGCATGGGGACAACAACACCCCCAAAAGAGCCCTGGAAGAGACCAGCCCAAACGCTCAGAGGAACACGCCGCCAAAAAAAAGCAAGGCAACAGAGGAGCCTTCCGTCCTTGACAACCTGTCGGAGCTAGGGAGGATCCTGGATGAAGTCCTGATCAGCGTGAACGATGGCAAGGTGCGTCACATCACGATGGCTACAAAGGCCAAGCTAGCGCGCATGAAGCAGCTACAGTCCAGCATCGGAGCGTGGCTGAACGCACCGAACGTAGCCGAGAAGGAGGGGCCCACTGAGGCTGAAATGGTATGCCCAAACTGCTCGCACCGCAAGTTGGATACCGCGGAAAAGGCCCAGCAAACCATGAAGGTCTGGACTAGGGCGAGAACAGTTCAAACCGAACAGAGTCTCCCCGAGGAGGTAGCCCAACCCATAGAGGGCAGCAGGCCGCAGCAGCGCGATCGCACAAAGTCGGCGCCCGTGGCGACCAAGGCACCGGCCTCGAGAGTGCCACAGGTCCAGCAGACGGTCAGCGCACAACCACGCAGACCAGCTTCAAGCGTCGGCATGGGGCCAGAAAACGGATGGAGCACCGTGACCAGGAGAGCGAGAGGCAAGACCAAAAAAGGCAAGCGTGAGCGCCCGGAAGCCGTCATTGTCCAAGCGGAAGGGAAAACATATAGTGAAATTTTGGCGATGGTCACCAGACGGGATGATAACCAGCTCTCAGACTTGGGCAGCTGTGTGAACAAGGTCCGGCGCACGGCAAATGGCAACCTCCTCCTGGAAGTGGCCAAAGCAAGCGAGAAGAGCGCAGACAAAATGAGGGAGAACATAGCGCAAGTACTTGGCAGCAACGCCGAGGTCCGCGCTATAACTGAGGACTCCAAGGTGACGGTCTTCGAGGTCAGAGGTCTCGACGCGCTGGTGAGGGAGACGGAGCTTTCAGCTGCAATCGCTAAGCAGTATGGAATAGATGCGAGAAAGGTGAAGATTCGCAGTATCCGCCCTAGCTTTTCTGGTACACAGACGGCCGTGTTCAGCCTGCCAGTTCCTCAAGGAAAAATGGTCACGAGTCACAGGCAGATCAGGATCGGCTGGTCCTTATGCCGGATCCGGGAGTTGGGCGGTCCACCGCGGTGCTTCAAGTGTCTGGAGCTAGGCCACATCGCGATCAGATGCAAGAGCCCTATCGACAGGAGCGGGAACTGCTTCAAGTGCGGTGAGCCGGGCCACATGGCCGCAGGCTGCTCCAAGGAACCGCGGTGCCTCACCTGCGCCACAGCGGGCATAAAGGACACGACGCACCAGACAGGCAGCAAAAAATGCCCTTCCGGTTGCAGTGGTGCTAGCACAACATCGACTTCATGCAACTGATTCAGCTAAACATGAATCACTGCAGGGCGGCTCAGGATCTGCTCATGCAGACCGTTCGAGAGCTGGGCTTGGAGGTGGCAATTTTGAGCGAACCTTACAAGGTCGGAAACGATCGACGATGGGCCGCTGACATAAATGGCACAGCAGCCCTATGGCTTTGCGGCGGAGACGGGCTCGAGATGACCAACATCAGGGCGGGCGATGGGTTCGTCCGAGCAAAAATTGGAGACTTCTGGGTGTACAGCTGCTACCTAGCCCCAAGCGTATCCGTGAAGGACTTCGAACGGATCATGGACGACCTCTGCAGCGACCTCCGAGGGAAAACCAAAGTGGTGGTTGGAGGGGACTTTAATGCCTGGGCCGAGGAGTGGGGTTGCCCATCCACAAACGCCAGGGGACGCGCTGTCACAGACACCGTGGCCTCGCTTGATGTTGTCCTGCTCAACGAGGGCTCCCAGCAAACCTTTAGCAGAGCCAGTGGTGGATCTATAATTGATCTCACGTTCGTGAGCAGCTCCTTAGCCAGCCGAACATCCTGGAGGATCGGCGAGGTGTACTCAGCCAGTGATCACGAAGCCATACTTCTGACCATTGGCGTCACAGCGAGCAACAGACTGCCGCCGGCTGTACACAGGAAGGCCTACCGACAGGACACGTTCAGGACCCAAGCCTTTGCCAGAGCGCTGGAAGGCTTGTCGGTCTCCGATGGGGACACTGCAGACGATGCAGCAAACAAGCTGGCAGCTCGTCTAGAGGAAGCCTGCGATGAAAGCATGGACCAACGAAGGACATTCCGCAAGGACCATTCGCCTGTGTACTGGTGGACGGAGGAAATCGCGAGGCTGCGGAGGACCTGCCATCGGGCAAGAAGGTTGGTCCAGCGTGCCAGGGGCACACCGAACCTGGAATCCCTCAACGAATCGTACAAGGCTGCGAAGAAGGCACTTAAGCTATCGATCAGGGACAGCAAGAGGGAATGCTACTGGAAGCTCTGCGACGAACTCGAGAACGACCCTTGGGGAAGAGCGTACAAGATGGCTGTGAAGCGTATGAGTGCTGGCAATAGATCGCCATCAGACCCGTCGGCCCTAGAAGCCATCGTACAAGCGCTTTTTCCAGCGGGACGTAGGCACTCCATTCCCCGCTGCACTAGTGGAATCAGTGACTCCATATGTCCTGTCACGGAGGCTGAACTCCTGGCGACTGCTAGGGTCCTACCCAATAAAAAGGCACCTGGGCCGGACTCAGTCCCGAATGGAGCAGTCAAGGCCCTGCTCTCTCTCCAGACGAAGGCGGTAGCAGATTTGTTCAACAAGTGCCTAGTGGAAGGGACCTTTCCCGACCGGTGGAAGCGCCAAAAACTTCTGCTACTCTCGAAGCCGGGAAAGCCAGCGGGAGAACCCTCGTCGTACAGGCCCATCTGTCTGTTGGACACCATCGGGAAGGTCTTCGAGAGGGTCATAGCAGCAAGGCTGAACGCCGCCCTCGAGAGCGCAGGAGGACTTTCTCCCAACCAATATGGGTTCCGAAAGGGAAAATCAACCCTGGATGCGATCGGGAAAGTAACCAGGATTGCGGCTGAAGCCATCGCAGGCGCAAGATGGAAGGGAGGGACGAAGGAGTATTGCCTTTTAGTGACCCTCGACATCCGGAATGCGTTCAACACGGCGGATTGGGGAAGGACGCTGGAGTCACTAAGGTCCTTCAACATCCCCGGGTACTTGCTGAACGTAGTCCACAGCTATCTCAGCAAAAGGCAGCTGTCCGTCGACACCTCATCCGGACCAAGGATCTACGAGGTCACTGCCGGAGTCCCACAGGGTTCGGTGCTCGGGCCTTTGCTGTGGAACACTATGTACGACGGTGTCCTAAAGCTCCCAATGCCGAGCAACACCAGCATAGTCGGCTTCGCCGATGACGTGGCGCTGGTAGTGGTTTCCAAGCATGTGCCAACTATAGTCGCGACTGCCAACAGGGCGATCAAAGCGGTGGAGGCGTGGCTTTCTGTGGCGGGCTTGGAACTGGCAGCACAAAAAACAGAGGCTGTCCTAATCACGAGCAGGAGAGTGGTGGAGACGGCGGAGATCCTGGTCGGTGGGACCACAGTTCAGTCTCAGCGTGCCCTGAAGTATCTGGGAGTAATGCTAGACACACGCCTGTCGTTCCGCGAGCACCTCGAGTACGCGAACAAGAAAGCGAGGGAGACGACAAGATCGCTCTGCAGGATCCTGCTGAACACGAGAGGGCCGAAACAGGACAAGAGGATACTCCTCGCGAGCGTGGTCAGGTCACAATTGCTGTACGCGGCACCGGTATGGGCGGAGGCCACGGCTAAGGATAGCTACATGCGAGAGGTCAACTCGACATATCGTCTGTGCGCTATCAGAATATCGTGCGCCTTTAGAACCATCTCTGACGATGCGGTTCTAGTCATCGCTGGCCAAGTCCCGCTAGGAGAACTGGTACGGGAATCCAAGGATATCCGCACCACCCTGAGTCTCATCCAGGATGATCCGAGGGCCAAAGCCGAGGCCAGGGCCCGCTCCAGAATGCAGAGCGTCAGCAACTGGCAGAAAGCGTGGGATATCTCGAGCAAAGGACGGTGGACCCACAAGCTCATCCCTTGCATCGAGGCGTGGGTAAATCGCAAGCATGGCCAGGTGGACTATTACCTAACGCAGGCGCTAAGCGGGCACGGCTGCTTCCGGAGCTACCTAAAGCAGTACGGACACGAGACGGAGGATGGGTGCCCGGAGTGCGGTAGCGGGATTGCGGAGGACGCTCAGCACGTCCTGTTTGAGTGCCACCGGTTCAACCACGAGCGCCAAGTGCTGGAGGAGATAGCCGGGGCAAGAGTCCAACCGGAAACCCTCGTTCCCCTGATGATAGGGAACCAAAGGACGTGGGAGGCAGCAGCAGCATTTGCAGCAAGCGTTCTGCGGACGCTGCGATCGCTGGAGAGGGAAAGGAGAGGAGCAGCGGTTTAGGTGGCCATTTTTCGCGCGAAGCAATGCCTTGCGGCGGTACCGTGCGAAGTCGCCCCTAATCACGCTTAGTCAATATTGTTAGTTTAGATAGTCATTGTTGTTGTTAAATAAAGGAATACAAAAAACACACACACACACACACACACACACACACACACACACACACACACACACACACACACACACACACACACACACACACACACACACACACACACACACACACCAACTATAACTTAAGACGCAATTTTCTCTATTATCATACAGGAAATCATTCAGGAAACGATATCTACTCAAATAATAAAAAATGTATGTAATAACTTAAGACGCAATTTTCTCTATTATCATACAGGAAATCATTCAGGAAACGATATCTACTCAAATAATAAAAAATTTGTGTAATAACTTAAGACGCAATTTTCTCTATTATCATACAGGAAATCATTCAGGAAACGATATCTACTCAAATAATAAAAAATTTGTGTAGGAGTAGAGGAAAAAATAGAGTAGAACATTGGATACATGTCTGATAATCCGCTGTTCGAGAGCAACAACAACAAAAAGAACAAAACCGTAGGGAGAAATTGTCAATAAATAGAACTGGACAATCAAATTCAAATGCAGTTCATAATTGACTTACACTCGGCTTCATCTCGAAAGCGTGGGAACTGTGTGTATATAACCCCAACGCCAAGATCGTAGACTTAGAATCAGTGCTAAACAAAAAACAGAAGTAAACATGATTTCGTTGGCAGACAGAAAATTAAGATTCAAGGAAGTAATAGTAGAAAAAGAAGGTGAACCTTCAAAGTCGCGAACAGCAAAAGTGGTTAGATGCTCACTGTGCAAACAAGGTACGCATTACGTACTCGCGGATGAAGAAGACGACAACAACGACCGCCAGATGTTAACTCAAATTCCTGAGGAGATTTTTTCGGATGATGATGTAGGTCTACACCATAACCATACCTGTTGCGCCTTGACAAGAACCAACATTATCTTCTTGTATTTTGTTTTTTTATTTTATTAAAAAAAAAGGAACCCCAAACACAAAACTTTAAATCTAACATTGGTGGTGGTGGTCATGGAGATGGTCCTAGTACTTCTGCTGCTGCTGCTGCTGCTGCTGACTTGGAAAATCCGCGAAACAATAAGTTGGTTTTATCTAGGATTGTTAACAACACTGTTGACGCTGGTGCTGTTGCTGACAAAGAAGTTCAAGAAATTAAGGACGAAATTGAAGAATATCGTAGGGAATATGATGATGTAATATCTAATAATGACTTACGGACTTTAAGGACTCTAAAAAAACTCTTGTCGATAGGAACACAACTTACATTAGGAGAATATAAAGCCCTACGTCCCATCAGGGGACAATTCATGATGGGAGCCTTTAATCTGATGCAACAGTACCGTCATTTTCGTGATAACTTGGCTAAAACTCCACGACTAAATGTTTTTGAGGACGATGAGGACGGTAAGGAAGGAGATGAGCAGTTATGAGATAGAAAGCTGTGTTAATGCAGACGATGTAGAGGACTAAAAAAGGAAGTGGATGAGTTTTGTATTGAGTATGAGGATATTCTCTCTGATTTTGATTTAAAAACTTTGCGGATACTCAGAAAATTGATGACGGTAGGAGCGAATATAACAGAATACGAGATAAAGTTTTCTGAAAAGATTAGAAAATGTATCAGGATTGGAGTTTATGTTATAATGACACACTATCAGGATTCTCTGAGAATTAATAAACTTTATTAATTATATTTACTCACGCACACAAATCAAATATTAATTATATTTACTCACACACACAAATCTAATAACCTGTATGAATATATACGCATATATCAATAAAAAAACTTATTTACTCCTGAAAATAGAATCTCTTAATATACAACGTTCTCATTTCAGCAAAAAAAAAAAAAAAGAAGATAAAACAATATCGTGTGAGGTTTGTGAAAACTATACACTATAAAAAAAGATATTGTTTCTGTACAACGATCTATGGCCAGTATTAATATTTACATTGTAATAAGGTCATAGAACGTTGGTCAGAAAAAATATCAACTGCATTAAACGTGTGTGTGTGTGAGTGTGTCTGTGTGTGTCCAAAGTGAGTTGGAGAATAAATTGTTTTTCTGTTTTCGAGATAAATTTGTTGCTTGTTAATATTCACTTGCAACCACTTTATTTCAATAACAAAAAACAAAATAGCCTACAGAAGAGTATGGAGAAGTATTTTTCAGTGCAAATTGGTGTTCAAAAAGATATTGTTTATGTGCGGCGATCTATGGTTTGTATTGATATTTATATAATACAACAATAGAACGTTGCTCAGAACCAATATGCCTTCAGAAGATTATGAGAAAATATTTGTGTACACTGAAATATTCTAAAGTAAGTTGGAGAATAAATTGATTTTCTGTCAGTTGTAAAAAATTGATCCATATTAATATTTATGGGGGTCTTATTTACAGCCAACAAAAAAACAATGAATACAGCCTTCAGAAGAGTATAGAGAAGAGTATAAGATAACAGAGTAACAACATTCCAGAATCCACCCGCCACTTCCGGTTTAGATAAGCGCCGGCCGGCCGGCCTAGCAACAACAACAACCTTGAGCCAGACCGTACAGAAAAAAAAAAAGCGAAAGTGAGCCAGAACATACAAATCCATCCTACTGGTAAAGTCTAGCAAAAAAAAAAATAAATTTTTATACCCTTGCAGGGGGTATTATAATTTCAGTCAGATATTGTAACGCAGTGAAGGAGACGTTTCCGACCACATAAAGTATATATATTCTTGATCAGCACTAATAGCCGAGTCCATCTAGCCATGTCCGTCTGTCCGTCTGTCCGTTTCTATGCGAACTAGTCTCTCAGTTTTAAAGCTATCGCAATGAAACTTTCCCAAAAGTCTTCTTTCTATTGGTAGTTCAGGTAGTTCATATGTCGGAGCGAGCCGTATCGGACCACTATATCTTAAGGCTCCCTTAGGAATAGTAAGATTTTTTTATTTTAAATTTTATGTAGGCGTGGTGATTTTGAACAATTAGAAATCATGACAACCAAAACGTATTCAGTTCAGTTGAGTTCAAAGTGTTCATGTGTTCAGTTCAGTGCTCAGAGTTAAGTTCAAAGCTAATAATAATAATAAATAATAAAAAAGTTTTCGGTTCAGCTTAACGCTAAAACAGATCAACGTGAAAACAGTTTCTTGTTCGGCTCAACAATATCAAAAGTTTTATTTGAAAAATTGTTAAAAATTTCTACAAATTATTAAAAATGCCGCCACTGTATATCGTTAACAATTAGCGCCTTGAAATACTCTAAAGAAAACGGAACAAAGCGTTAAGTTCACTGTTAAAAATAAAAATGTACATTGCTTTCTTTGACTTTTTAGTTAGCTTCCTTTCTTGTTTTACTTTGTTTTCTTGTAGATTAATATCTTCAGATTACACAAAAAAGTTTTAAGTCAATTGGACAACAACTTTAAAAGTTACGCTAAATTTAGTATTAGTAAAACTTCCTAAAATAAAAATAATTTTTATTAAAAATATTAAACCTTTTTAACCTTTTTATTTGATATTTATCTTCCTACCGGAAAAATTAACTATTTAAATTAAATAAAAAGCCCTAATCACAAAACAAAGTATACAATCTTACAGAAAGTTTTTCAAAATTACTTTAAATTATATGTACCTACGTTTTTATTATTTGATAGGTAATGGTTATCCATAGTACAATTTTGAACTCTTATCTATAACACAGGCCGACAGTATTTTGGAGCCGCCCTATGGACATTGAATTGTGTTAATATAGACGTATATAAGCATATCTCATAAGCATATCTCATATCTCATATCTCTCATAAGCATGACTCAAATTATGATGAAACCCTAAATGCAATTATTTAGAAGGGAATCTAAGCAATTTTTTGGTATAGGTTTTACTGTAATTGAGCACAGACCTTCGAAGATATTTTAAGTCCAAACATTAAATGTTGCTATTTTTTTCAAACCGCGATTGCACAAATACCACCCGTTAAACGCGAAAACTAAGTATGCAGATATGCTTATATACTTCTATATTAACATATTTAAATGCCAATAGGCCTGCACCTTTTAATAAAGTCCATTTTGTTGTCCTGTGTAATTAGTTCTTGCATTTCTAATTAGTTGTGTGTGGTTGTGGGTTAGTTATTTTTTAACTTTAATAATAATTCTTTCCGAAACTGTCTAGAACTTCTTGTATTCTTTAAAGTGTGTGGTAAATTATTCCAAAGCACTAAATAGACAATTAGATCTTGTGCTTGTTTCAGAGCCGTCTGAAGTCACGGTATCTAGAATTGAAGCTCCTGTGGTATCCAACAATGGAATTGACAATTTGCCTAACCCTGCCTTGATACCCTCTCTCCTTTAGTTTCTCCAACTAAAATGAGATGCTTTCGTAAGTGTGACTATAGTAAACTTAACTTATATGGTTTCTCAATATAATTGGATATATTTTTATAACTGTATGGACATCGAAAGTGCCACTGAACTGTTCCATAGCGTTTTAAACACTTTTTTTTAATGAATGCGCTCCTGATAAGCTGCCCCCAAAGCCGAACAGGCCCCCCGGTCTACAAATGCGCTTTAAAGACTTAAAAATCTTAAAGCAAACACTTATAAAAAGTATTAAAAATCGGGTAAGCCATGTCCTTAATCATTGCTATTCTATGTATTTGAATCGTTGTTAATTTGAATTTTCAAATGATCCAAAGCAGTTTTATAACTTTGTTAACGCTAAACGAAAGTCATCGGCTTTGCCTTCATCGGTTCGTTTAAGCTCAATGAAAGCATCGACAGATTCCGAAATTGCTGATTTATTTGCCGACTTTTTCCAAACTACTAATCCCCTAAATAGGACAAATTGTGTTTTTTCCCCTGTAAGTTCTCTCTTAAGAGATTTAACAACAACGCCAACTTATTCTCCCGGTCCTGATGGACTTCCTGGGTGTGTGCTTAGGTTTTGTTAACCGATTCTTAAACTTTTTCATTTGTCTATTTCATCATCAGTTTTTGCAACTGTCTGGAAGGATTCTTTTATTATTCCACTTCACAAAAAGGGTGCGCAGGCGGATGCCCAGAATTATAAAGGTATTTCAAAATTTTCGGCAATTCCAAAAGCCTTTGAACATATTATATCTTCTCATTTGCAACATTTATGTTCTTTGAACTGCCTAAAATGTAACTTAATGACCATTCATAGGAGTACTCCTTCGTTTATAAGTTATTCGCTTCAGAACTCGCCACTTGACCGTATATATTCAGTAAATTATTTAGGCGTTTTTCTGGACCCGAAGCTTAAATTTTACTGCCACATAATTTCGACTGTCAACAAAGCTAGGAGTGTTCTTGGGTTTATAAAGCGTTGGTCAAAAGAATTTGATGAAACTTATATAACCAAATTATTATTTACCTCCCTTGTCCGTCCTATATTGGAATATTGTTCTTCGGTTTGGAGCCCTCAATACCAAGTGCACATTGACCGGATAGAGTCGGTACAAAAATAGAAAAGAAAAATGCTTGGTACTATTTTTATGCATAATCTTATAAGAGGCTATTGTTGGATCACTTTATTAATAGAATACTGCATAATAACAAAATCTACAAATGTACAGCTATAAGCCCTCTTATAACTCTCCGCTCTGCTCGGCTTAACGAGCGTTCAGTAATAAAATAAGAAACATATCATCTTTGAAAGAGAAAAGTCGTCATGGTCTTTTCGGTTGTTCGATCACTTTATACCTAAAATTTCCTGCACCCCCATACTCTGATTTAGAGGAGTTATAATTATAGAAAACGCTCTATAGTTCACCGTTCATTTTGGCGCCCAACGTGGGGCAGTGTTTGCAAAGTTAAAAGTTAAAAACAATTAAAGAATTCCTAATCTATCGTCGAGAAAATTCACGGCCGGTGTAGACGCTCATTTCCTCATTTCTTCGTTTCGTCGTCCCGCAGTCAGCTCTACCCTCGTCGCATCGCAAAGCTCTCCACAAGAGCATCCAACTCATCGGCGCTACTGAACTACAGTTAGCCCATTCTTTTGCTGCTCGCCTTTCGTCGCCGCTGTTGCCAATCTTCAGCTCGCTCTCATCGCTGCTGCTCACCGCATTTGCACACATTTGCACACTCATTTCGCACCAGGATCGCTGCCCACCGCACTTCGCAAATTGATCACCGTTTAGCATTGCTTTACATAATCTCTACGATGTGAACTATTGAGCAATGCAAACGCCAATGGACCAACATTAAAATGAATATAAATCGAATTAAAACCCTCGTAGCAACAAGCGCTGGCGAAGACACCGGACTTTCCAGCGCCCAACTGCGATGCAGGCTAGGAATTCTGGCAGTCCAATCTGAGATTGAGACTTTGGAGCCCAACGACATCGGTCGGGGAGAATTGGAGGACAGTTATGTCGAGACCATCAAGGATCGCCATCAAGGATCAGCTGGGTGAGGAACTCAACAGCACCCAAACACCACATTCAACGGTTTTGCTGGCCCAATCCAGTTCGATTGCTCTGTCGTCGTCGAAGCTGCCACTTCTTATTTTGCCAACGTTCGACGGAAAATTTGCAGAATACAAAAATTAAATCAACTCGTTTTCACAAATTATCGCTCGTGAGGCAACCATGTCTAATCTAGAAAAGTTCAACCAATTGCTTTAAGCTGTGAGTTTAAGGGACATTAGACGCAATCAAGGCGTTTCCAATAACCGACGAAAACTATCCCAAGGCTTTGCAGCGGCTCATTGAGAGATTTGATAATTCAGCACTTGTCTTTCTAGAAACCATAGCTGCGTTATTTAAACTCCATCCAGTCGAAAAATCAAACGCAACACAGCTACAAGGCTTGGTGGACAAGGCGTCTGCTATGTATGGAGCACTGAAATCCCTTGGTACCTGCTCAAATATTGCCCAGGCCATGTTGATCTACATCGTGATTGACAAATGCGATCAGCACACCCGCCATAAATGGAACGAGTCGTTGGACTTAAAAAATCTTCCAAACTGAAGGCAGTGTTCGAAGCTGCTGGAACGCCATTGTCAATATCTTCAATCAAGCAACCCCACATCACTAGGACCAGTCCATCCAAGCAAGCCATCTCGAAATATGTCGTATGGACATAAATCATCGTTCGCAATCACTCAATCTGGATGTGCGCTATGCTCGTCAGCTGGCCACAAACTATTTGGATGTCCAACATTTAAATCGATGACAACACCTGATCGCTTTGAAACAGTTAAAAAACTTAACTCATGCCTCAATTGTCTCGGCAGTGGTCATCGAATCGCTCAATGCTCATCAAGGAGTCGTTGCCGCAGCTGCAATCAAGCTCATCTAACAATGTTGCATCATGACAAGGACATTCCGGCCATAGAAGAGCGTCCCGACAGCCGCGCAGACTATCCAGCTCAGCCAAGTGATCCGATAACGTTCTCTCATCTGCACACTCAACCAGGACAAGTTATCCTAGCCACGGTAGCCACGAAACATACAGGCCTGGCAGAGCATTGCTTGATGGATATTCTCAGGTGAATCTCACGAAATGCCCAAATACTTAGGCATTAAAAGGGATTCCTTTAATAAGGAAAACAACCTTCACGCTTGAGTTCTGTATAAAAACGGATTTTATTTTCCTAAGTCTTCGCTTACGTAACTAACATGAAATTCTTATGATATACTTATCTATGGTCTACGCAGAGACCACATCTGTTTGCCTGAGCGGGAGCCTTATCAACGGTCTCCTGCAAGGCGACCCTTTGTGCAGTGTGAGAACTATATTTATGGTCAGGCTCAAGTGGCCTGTACTTAAAATTACAACTGTTGGCACAGCACCCTTGTAGAGTTTGAGTTACAGATCGTTATTTACGGCTCTAGATTAATTAACATATTGACATTTACCGAACTCGTAAAGTATTAGATTTGTTATAAAAAGTGTTCTTCTTGAACATTCTGCCAAGGGCGAGCAAGATGCGGTGTAGGGGTTATCAATTACATAGATTCTTTTTTGTTAACAATGCAAATATAAAATTAGTGGACTGTATATTCAATTCGACATATTGTATTTGCTTTTTAACTTATATATTTAGACACTTTGCAACGGTCTTGGATTTTATAATCAAATTCGTAATCATTAGATAATCAATCTTTAATTTTAACATGATACCTTTTCATGTATTCTTTTTTATTCTTTAACCGTTTAACATCACTATGGACGGCAGTCCATGTAGTGACGAAGCGCACCAGGAGAGTGTGCGAAGGCGACTACTATTATATCCGCAAAGTTGAAAATCTGCTGTGATAGTCCTATCGTAATGAGTAATACACCAATCGAAAGGTATTGCAAAAACTTAAAGGATTGCATACCAAGACTTTAAGAAAATTAATTGGATTGGGAGAGAGAGCGGTGAAAGTGAAAAAGTGCAAATTTCGAAATTTGGAGCTGTTGGGGCCGGTGGGGATAAATGCCTCCTCGCAATGTTTTAGTTGTGTTCCTATTGAAAATACCCGTCGAATGAGGGGTCATATATGACGCTCCGTTCAAAAGTTATAGCCAAAATAAGATTTTCTTCTTCTTCCCAAAATGAAAATTTAATTCTGTTTGTCAGTTTGTCCGCTTGTCAGTTTGTCCAAAATATGTTTTTTAAGTTCTGAAAATTTGATATGACGTTCATCACATCGATATAAAAAACTTTTGTTCTACCACTTTCGGAAAAACCCGCTAGTTTAGCTGGAAAACGGCTACAAATAGCTAAAATATACTACTAAAGCTACAGACTTGTACTGCATCTCGTTTGAAAGGTATTCTTAAATGCTATAAACGCCTTCTATATGCAATTTGTGTAAATGTAATAGTTAAAAAGAAAATTTTTTTAACTTTTTTTTTAGCTTTTTTTTATTTTTCTCAAAAACGGCTCTAACTGTATAGCCCTTGAGATTCCTTAAATTTTGGTATATAACACATTACTGTAAAAATTCACGTTTAAAAGTTATTAAGAAACGAAAATAGCCACTTTTGCCAGCTCATAAGAATTAATGCTGCCCAAGGGCCGTTCATTTACAAGCCGAACAGATTTGGCCAAAAAAAAAATTGTACATTTTTGATTTGCCTGAAACTTTTTTTACATGATCTATTCGGAAAATGAGCAATCACGTGTATCAGGATTTGTCCGAAAAAAATTTTTTTTTTAGTTAGAATTTTTTAAAGTTTTCCAAAATTTGACAAATTTGAAAAAGTACCCTCTCATTGAAAATCTTTATCTCCGGTTATATGAATCCGCGTAACTTCATGCCTTTTGCATTAATTCCTCTAAAACCTCTTCTTAAAAAAAAAAGTTTTTAGTTTCTTAAAAATAAAAGCAAATTAAGATTCTAAAAAATTTGTATTTAAATTTTTTTTTTTATATTTCAATGTATGCGCCATATTGTTAGTTACAATCGGTTTTTGTAAACAGTTGGAGCCATTTTTAGTTTTTAAAATATCGAATTTTTTTTAACAAGTTAAGTTTTAAGTGTTTTAACAATTTCTGAATGACAAAAAGTAATTTTTAATGTGTATGTGCATATCCAAACTGTATTTTAGGGTCAAGGAATCGTTAAAATTGTTTTAAACCGTTCCATTAATGCAATTCTTAAATAAATAATTAAATTTAAATGTACCAATATATTAGCTCCTATGAGAGCAAAAGTAAAAAATACAAAACATCTCGTCATTAAATACACTTTCTAAAATTTCATTTCATTCGGCACGCTGCAATAGAAAATGCCTGTGAAGGGAAAAAGGCTGGAATAGTTTGCTAGGGCGGGCCGAATGAGAAAATATTAGAAAGTGTATTTAATGACGAGTGTAATAATTTTTCGTCACAAATGTTGATATCAGAACTTTTGTACGTTGAAGGTGCGATCGTCACTAGTTTTTTACCTCGTTAAGAGGTGTTTATACCCGTTACTCGTAGAGTAAAAGGGTATATTGTATTCGTGCAAAAGTATGTAACAGGGAGAAGGAAGCGTTTCCGACCCCATAAAGTATATATATTCTTGATCAGGATCACTAGCCGAGTCGATCTAGCCATGTCCATCTGTCCGTCTGTCCGTCTGTCCGTCCGTCCGTCCGTCCGTCCGTCTGTCTGTATGAACGCTGAGATTTCGGAAACTATAAAAGCTAGAAGGTTGAGATTTCACACACATATTCTTGGGCTTCCTACGCAGCGCAAGTTTGTTTCATCGAGGTGCCACGCCCCCCCCTAACGCCCACAATCGCCATAAACGATTTTCAAATGTGTCTGGAGGCCACATCTTTTAAGATTTTAAAAATATATAAACGCAATTTTATAGTGTTTATTAATTCCTATCGAAATGTAGAAGACATTTTTCAAATCGGACCATTCATTAAAAAGGTATACGCAATCAAAATTGTTTATATATCTATCTCCCTCGCACTCCCTTTAGCCCCAATAGATAGTCGGGACACCAACCCGAGTACAGCGTTCGCACTCCCTTTAGCTGAGTGACGGGTATTAGATAGTCGGGACACCAACCCGACTATAGCGTTCTCTCTTGTTTTATTTGATTTACTGTATAATTAAACAGACATAGTTTTAATGGGCACCAAATCATTCTTAAATAGAAACTACTTTGCTTCACAAATTTGTAATTATATAACTTGGCCCAAAAGTATGCGTTGCATATGGGCATTTCCAGGAAAAAGTCAACCAAAACCCAAAAATTAAAAGTTGGTGGAAATTTTTTTTTTTTTAAATAGCATTGGGATCTATATTTTGTGAATCAATTACATTTCCTTCCAAATTAATTTTTTACACAAAGATATGCAGCTTTCAAACACGAGCAACACATACTGTATATCTCAGCAACATTTCCTTGTGTTTTTGTAATATTGCTATGCCTTCTGTGGAAGTCTCAAGATCAAGCAACCAATCCTACAAATTAGTTTAAGGCAAGTGCTGTCAGGAAAAAATTAAGACTTCTGTAATATTAATGGACTAGGTGTCTTTATTGAAGTTTGTTTTTAAACATTTTTAATGTCGCGTCCGTAATCAAAAAACCTAATTTTTTCTTTTCACTCGTCGAATTCGCGACACATATAAACTAGCTTTTATGCCTAACGCAAGGATATTTGGAACAAATTAATTAAAATTTGTTGACAAAAAAAATTAGCGCATTAATGGTTATAAAGAAATTTTAAAGTCTGTCGCGTCCGTATTTTCAATTTTTTATTACTAGAAAACAATTGTTCATAATTTTTTTGTGAAGCTAATTGTTTTATTTGAAGCTATGAAAAACGTCGAGGGCTTTTCCTTGTCATAAACTTTATTTATTAATATTTTTATTATTTACAACAAATTTTGCTATCGAAGAGAAAGCACTTAACCAGTCCTTTAGTCCTAAAAACATAATTTAATAAAATACTCTATACGTGCAACATATTTAAAAATAAATAAATAGGGATATATTTTTTAACAGTTGTATTTTGACTTAATTTCTGCGCTTACTAGCTGAATTAATTAAATTCTAACCGCTTTGTAATATAACTTTCATAGAACAAGCTATATAAAAACTATGTTTCTATTAAAAAGAGGTGAATAAGGCTAAAATAATTTGGCCAAACTTTACAGTATGAACTTTAGTAACACGTATCATAGCTCTGCAACATTTAACAAAATAAAAAGTTGCAATTTTTTGTTAAGTAGCAACATGTTGCGTCCGTAGTTGTCGCGTCCGTATTCTTGCACTATTTTTAGGAAAAAAACTGCTGAATGTTTTGCCACCAAACTTGCTTTGATGTGTTCTGTTACTCAGCAGGTATGTTGGAAAAAAACCAAGAAAATTCGCCCTCCAGTTTCGCAGAATTTAAGGTTTTTCTAAAGTTTTCAATATTGCAGTTCTATTTTTGTCGCGTCCGTACTTCACTTATTTTATTTTATATCTAAGAACTGGCTGGACAGATAATCTTAATTTTTTCACCATAAATACAAGAGCGTCTGATCTATCGAACAAAAAAATAAAAAGTAAAAAATGTATACTGCGTCACTCTTATTTTTAAAGTTTAAGTTGAAAAAATGTCGCGTCCGTCACCCTGGAAATGCCCATATCCTAACTGTCATAGGATTTCCATTCATTAATTCTTTGTCTATTGACTCTTCTTCTACTAAATGAACGGTTGTAAGAACGACATTTACTTCAAGTAACACGGATGGTGAACTAAAAACAACCTCACCTTCAAAGTGAGGTCCTGCCGGCGGAATATTACGGCAGTGTATTTCTTCATCTTCTATTCCTTTAGAAATCGTTAAGCTACCTAACTCTTTCTCTTTTAATGGACTCGATAATAAAGCTTGTGAATCTATTCTATTTGATTCTAAACTATTTTCTTTATGTTTGAATTCATTGCAATTTAATTCATCGAGATAATTAGAAAACTGTTTCTCTGACAGGGTAAGAAACTCCTCTTCCCTAACAACCACAGGAAAATATCCTTCAATGCGAAATCTTTTCTCTATGGCCGTAACTATATTTTGAACATCGAATTCTAGTTCATCAATAATGCGTTCAAATTCATTTCGTTCAAATTAACATCTAGCCTTTTCCACCACATTAAACAATTTTGTAGCTAAATAGTTAATCTTATTTCTTCTTATGTTAAGAGAATCCTGCAGCCACTCAAATTATTCACTGTCTCATCGAGATATTTGTTTAATTGCTCGACTTTCTCTAAGAAAGCCACCTTTGCACTAAAGTAACTAATATCGGACAACATCGTGCTTTTTACAACTATATCAGTTACTAATATCGAACTTATCTGTCGATCACGTTGACTTAGCCCATTGATGACGATAGCGTTTTTTCAAGGATGTTGTCGACGACGTTCTTGTAGCGACGATTTCGATGATTCTTGGCGACGACTTCCCTTGGTGTCCAGGTCCTGCGGTCAGCCAGCAAGTCTTCTTCCTTCCAAGATGAAATTAAGTTGTGGTGCCGAGATCGTCCTCTCAATAGCTTGATGTATTATATTTGTCCCAGCTTCGGGATGTTTAAAATGCAATATTGCATCTGCAGGCTATTAGCCCAATGGAATATATTTTATCATAATCCAAATTAATGCAGTTGAACGCTTAATTGCGATTCAATTCAAGGCCCTTTTGCAATATTTATCTTTATATTGCAGGCTCTTGTTAACCATAGTCAAAGCTAATGGTGATATTATTATTTTTTGTGCACTTTTTCTTTAATAATAATATTTCTATTTAGTCGGAGTTTTTAATTTTATGATTTATAGCTGCTTGGCTTTATAGCATTTGTAGGCACTTTTCACCCTTATTTTTCCAAATTTTTGGATTTTGCGCAAGTTTATTTCCCTTGTGGATTTTTTTTTTTTATACCCGTTACTCGTAGAGTAAAAGGGTATATTGTATTCGTGCAAAAGTATGTAACAGGGAGAAGGAAGCGTTTCCGACCCTATAAAGTATATATATTCTTGATCAGGATCACTAGCCGAGTCGATATAGCCATGTCCGTCTGCCCGTCTGTCTGTCTGTCCGTATGAACGCTGAGATCTCGGAAACTACAAAATCTAGAAGGTTGAGATTTCCCACACATATTCTTGGGCTTCCTACGCAGCGCAAGTTTATTTTAGACGAGCGCCACGCCCCCTCTAACGCCCACAATAGCCCACTAACGATTTTAAAATGTGTCTGGCGCCCACACCTTTAAAGATTTCCGAAAAGTATAAAGTATTAAAAAGTTATGCGCATTCAAAATAATTTTATATATCCATCTCCCTCGCACTCCCTTTAGCTGAGTGACGGGTATAAGATAGTCGGGACACCAACCCGACTATAGCGTTCTCTCTTGTTATACCCGCTACTCGTAGAGTAAAAGGGTACACCGTATTCGTGCAAAAGTATGTAACAGGGAGAAGGAAGCGTTTCCGACCCTATAAAGTATACATATTCTTGATCAGGGTCACTAACCGAGTCGATATAGCCATGTCCGTCTGTCCGTCCGACTATCCGTCCGTATGAACGCTGAGATCTCGGAAACTATAAAAGCTAGAAGATTGTCATTTTGCATGCATATTCTAGGAGTTTCTACGCAGCGCAAGTTTGTTTCAAAAAGGTGCCACGCCACCTATAACGCCCACAATCGCCCAGTAACGATTTTAAAATGTGTCTGGCGCCCACACCTTTAAAGTTTTCCGAGAAGTATAAATGCAATTTTGTTGTGTATATTTATAACTATGGAAATGTAAAAGACATTTTTCAAATCGGACCATTCATTAAAAAGTTATTCGCAGTCAAAAAAATGTTATATCCATCTCCCTCGCACTCCCTTTAGCTGAGTGACGGGTATTAGATAGTCGGGACATAAACCCGACTATAGCGTTCTCTCTTGTTTTTTAATGCACTTTTTAGAACATTTTTATTTATTTTATTTTATATATTGGTTTTAATATATAAATCACAATATTTCTCTATATGGGTAAGAATTTCTCAACAGCGCATATGAAAAAATAGATTTTCTTCAGACTTGGTTATCTAGTAGAGTTTGCCTACGTTATCATCTGTAATTTTTTTTTAAATTTTTTGGGGCTTACTTAACGGCGCTATGAATTTTTTCATTAAGGAACTTATAAAATTTTGTGAAACTTCAAATTAGTATATCTCGGGAACGGCTTGGAGGAATCACGTACAACTTTACACGTTTGTAGATGTGATCTAGGGGCATTCCAAAAATATTTTTAAAAACAAATTTTTTTATTTTAAGGTAATATTTTTTTTTTCAAAAATTTTTAATTGCGGTTTTGGAAGTCTTCTTCATCCTATAAAAATAAGTACAATATCTGAGATTGTCTGTCTCATAACCAACTTATCGGAACCGAAGACACTTTTTTGTACCCCTCAGTAATTACCAAGATATTTAGTATTTTTCAAAACTATTTTATTTTTAAGGAAAACCCTATTTTTCTTTCCAGCAAGTAAAGCCCTTACTCTTTTATGCTGAAATTTTGCACAATTTAGTTACTAACTCCTATTATGAATATATGTGATTCTTATAATTATACAACCATCCCATCACATGGCTGCCATAGAAAAAACGCAAGTTATCACTTTTTTTTTTTTTTCCTTTTTTTGGAAGGAGGCCTTGAAAATATTATCAGATTTTTTACTTTTTAAAACGTTGTTGTTAAAATGGTTAGACCAAATGAGTGCTGCAATCCGTTTCAAAAGAAACAGCACAAAGCAGTAAGAAAAAAATTATTTAAAGTCACTGCAAAATGGAAATGCGAGTTCCACCTTTTCGTGGGCAAACATATTTGCCAAGATTGTCGAAAAAAGGTGTATCAAAGAACGCCGATTCCCAAAACAGAAATCGTAAAAATGGAAAGCCCCTCATCATCGATCGATATGATTGAATATTCATCAGATTCAGATTCAGAATATGAAAATCAGTCTAGTGAAGAATATTGCGAGGAATCAAATTTTGTTCAAAATTTATTGGCTGAATTTGGCAAAAAAACTAACAGAAAGGACAAACTGAAGATTTTGACAACTCTCCCTAGTTGTTGGTCCCTCCAGAAAGTCCAAACTACTTTTTGTGTATCCCGAAAAATGGCTGAGGAAGCAAGAAAAATTAGAGAGATCTTCGGTTTTCCTATGGCAGCCATGTGATGGGATGGTTGTATAATTATAAGAATCACATATATTCATAATAGGAGTTAGTAACTAAATTGTGCAAAATTTCAGCATAAAAGAGTAAGGGCTTTACTTGCTGGAAAGAAAAATAGGGTTTTCCTTAAAAATAAAATAGTTTTGAAAAATACTAAATATCTTGGTAATTACTGAGGGGTACAAAAAAGTGTCTTCGGTTCCGATAAGTTGGTTATGAGACAGACAATCTCAGATATTGTACTTATTTTTATAGGATGAAGAAGACTTCCAAAACCGCAATTAAAAATTTTTGAAAAAAAAAATATTACCTTAAAATAAAAAAATTTGTTTTTAAAAATATTTTTGGAATGCCCCTAGATCACATCTACAAACGTGTAAAGTTGTACGTGATTCCTCCAAGCCGTTCCCGAGATATACTAATTTGAAGTTTCACAAAATTTTATAAGTTCCTTAATGAAAAAATTCATAGCGCCGTTAAGTAAGCCCCAAAAAATTTAAAAAAAAATTACAGATGATAACGTAGGCAAACTCTACTAGATAACCAAGTCTGAAGAAAATCTATTTTTTCATATGCGCTGTTGAGAAATTCTTACCCATATATTAATCCGATGTTAACTCCTCGGAAACGCCCTTCCGACTTTAGCAACCTGTAGCTGTTAAAAACAGAATCTTTAAGGTGCTTAAAAACAAAAAAGACTCTTTGCTTGTCTTTTTGCTTTTATTTTGTTCAACACTTTTGTCTCTTACCTCTGGTGGGGGAAAACAATCGTGTGAATCTGTTTGCAACCTGTAGCTGCAAGTGTCTAGCACTTGACAGAATCTTTAAGGTGCAGAATATCTCTGAGTCTCTTACCACTGGTGGGGGAAAACTGCAGAGTAGTCTGGCCAATTGTTCCGCAAGGAATCAAAGGCTCGAACGACAAAAATGAAAGGGATTCCTGTAATAAGGAAAACAACCTTCACGCTTGAGTTCTGTATAAAAACTGATTTTATTTTTCTAAGTCTATAACTTAGAACTATATTTATGGTCAGGCTCAAGTGGCCTGTACTTAAAATTACAAGTGTTAGCACAGCATCCTTGTAGAGTTTGAGTTACAGATCGTTATCTATCTCTAGATCAATTAACATATTGACATTTACCGAACTCGTAAAGTATTAGATTTATTATAAAAAGTGTTCTTCTTGAACAGGCATGAAAAATTCAACATGGGAATCCGCAGCGTTGGAGACTTGTAAACTAATATAAAGCACTTGGCCAAAACAACTATCCAATCGCCTATCACATATTGTCACTTCTCACTTGAATTCTGTGTCATCGGCCACATCTCGTATCAGCCAGACTCTGAGATCGACATCTCTTCTTGGAATTTGCCCACCAACACACCTTTGGCAGATGATAGATTCCATGAATCTCGCCGCATCGATCTTTTACTTAGCGTTGAAGTCTTCTACCATTCGCTTGCCGTTGGGCAAATAAAGCTCGCATCTTACTTGCCAATACTCCAGAAAACATTGTTCGGCTGGGTCATCGCCGGTCAATGTCAACAACAGCAGCAGAAAGTTTCGCACTGTTTTATTTTAAGCACAGTCTTCATTAAAAACCACTTGCAGAAGCTTTGGGAGCTAGAAACCGTCGCTGCCTCACCTGAGAGTCTACATCCGCATCCCCAAATCTGTGAGGCGCTCTATACAAGCACTACAGTTCAGGACTCCCACGGTCGCATTGTGGTCAGCCTTCCCTTTAAGGATAATCCCTCTCGTCTTGGAAACTCAAACGAGAAGTAATCAAAGTTCTTCAGAAGGGGAACTTTCCGTTGACCAAATGGCACTTGCAAGCCCATGAAGATACTCAACATCGGTAAGGACAGCGTTACAAGCGCACTTGGAATCACCTTGATGATGCGTTTCTGTTCACCTTTGCTTCAAAACAACCAACCTTGCCAGCTACAAAGAGATCTATCCATCGCATCATCACTCTTTGACCCCCTTGGCCTTTTTCAAAACCACTCGTTTCCGAAAGAACTTCGATACCTCAGGAAAAATCAAGTCCTTAAAGGTCCTCAAAAGTTTCATTCTCCTTTTGTAGACAACGCTACTGGGGATTCGAACTCATAAAGTTTGGAGGACGACTCGACTATTCCGATCTTCCTGAGAGAGAGAAGCCCCCACTACTACTTCCCAGCAAATCATCAATTGAAATTAAATATGTCCGGACCAAAGGCGCTGGTGGCGCTACTTCGTCTGAATTTCTGGATCATCAACGCAAGGAATTTAGCGCGCCGTATTGTTCGAACCTGTACCCACTGCATTCGATATCGACCCGTACTACTGCAGCAAGTAATGGCAAGATTGGCAATCAGTAAGCCCTTCAGAAAATGAGGTGTTGATTTCTGCGGACCTATACACACTTATCTTTGAATTACACTTATCTTTGGGAAGCGGCAGTAAAGAGCGCAAAAGGCCTACTCAACAGAAGCTTTGTAAACACCAAGTTTACGTACGAGGAGCTCGTGCACTCAGAAAAAAAAATTCCTAGATTTAAGGAAACATGGACTACATTGCCTAAAATGGTGATTTAAGGCCATTGTGGACTTAAAAATAGTAGAAATGGCCATAAATGTTCAATTTAAGGCTATAAATTTTAAGGAATTAATAGCGTAAAAATAGTCCACTACCTAAAAAACAGCACATGCCCATAAACAATACAAAAAAACTTTTTTTTAACAAAAAATAAAAAAAAAAACAAATAATTTTTTATATTCGGAGGGAAATTACGATCTTGGTACTTATCAAAAGTTTATGGGTATATTTAAAAAAAATTAGTCTATAAACAAAAATACCTGTTATTTTTATATTTTCAAGAAAATTTTTCTTAATTTTAACGTTTTTTGCCGTAAAGTAAAGAAAAATTGGTAATGATTTTTTAAATGGCGAAAGTAATTTATTTACCATAGGCTCATTCCATGTGAAATGTACCAGGCAAATTTTTTAAAAATCATTTTAGAATTAAGCTCTGATTTGGAAATTCACGCAGCATATGAGACTCGTTTGAGTTATTTTAATATATGGTATGCAACGTTGTGGGATAGCTTAATATCTTTCAATTCTTCAAACAAACAAAAAAAATTGTTGCTCTACAGTAATCATTTGGTGATTACTCAATATATGGACAGCCCCAAGTTTGATGAACTAAAATCGTCCCTAAAAGGAAAATAACCTGCAATTTAAGACGCTCTAAATTGCACCATTTTACAAAAAACACATACATACACAAACAAAAAACAATATCACTAAAAACAATTTGTTTAAGATAAATCGAACCATGTTGAAATATTTTTTGACATTTTTTTAAAAAAAAATCGTAAATATGTTAACTATGCTGTTAAATAAACAATGTTTATCTTAAATGTTTCCCCATATGAGATGTTAGCTCAGTGAGAGAGTGCGCCGTTCACAATTATTATTATTATTATTAATTATTTTAATAATTTTGTATCTAATTAATAATTTTAAAAATAATTTTTTTTTCATATACACTTGTATATCAGAGATCGCTTAGACACATTTACTTAACAGTGTCTGATGGTGTGACTGGTAAGGTGTCTGCCCTTGAAGCGAGAGGACTCCGGTTCGAGTCCCACTGGTGCAAATGAGTTGGAAGTTTTTTTCAGTTGTAAAATGCATTTACTAATAATAATAAAAAATAAAAATAATAATTAAATTAAAAAATAAATGTAAAAAAAAAAACATATCTTGTACTGGACTCGAACCCGGTTCAAAAAAACCGGGAGCTGGCATAGTTTCCTCTGGACTACGCCCTTATTAAATTTTCGAGTGGCTAACTGCTTTTGTAAGTTTAGATGGATATCTTAATGCTAAAATTTTAAGTCCAACAATGGACTTAAAACAAGTCTAAGATTCCTTAGGTCCAAAATTAGTCCATATTACCTTAGCTTAAGTCAATTTATTGGGTTTTAAGTCCATATTTTTTTCTGGGTGTGGTTGAGATAGAAGCCATCCTCAACTCACGCATCCTTACACCGATGTCATCAGATCCGAACGATCTCTCAGCCCTGACAGCAGGTCACTTTTTGACGGGAAGTTCACTACGTTCCATGCCAGGTATCGTCAACGAATACAAGGCCAGCACATTGCAACGATTTGAAGCAGTCAAGTCATTAAAGCAGTCCTTTTGGCATCGCTGGTCTACAGACTATTTCAACGCACTCCGATCAAGAACTAAATGGACTTCCCCCGTCGCCAAACGTCTCTGTCGGTACCATGGTGCTTATTCACGAAGATAATGTACCCCAGAGTCATTCCCTTGGACTCTGGGGATCACTTTATTAATATAATGCTGTATAACCCTAATGTCTACACATGTACAGCTGTAAGCCCTCTTACAACTCTCCGCTCTGCTCGGCCTAACGAGCGTTCAGTAATAAAATTAGTAGCATATCATCTTTGAATGAGAAAAGTCGTCTTGGTCTTGAGTTTTCGGTTGTTCGATCAGTTTATACTTAAAATTTCTTGCACCCCCATACTCTGATTTAAATGAGTTATAATTATAAAAAACGCTCTATAGTTCACCGTTCATGGATATTGATTCTGTAGAACTTGTAAGCCGCCTAACTTTTAATGTTCCCGTTACACTAACACGAAATTATCATCCTCTTAATTTGCCACGATGTATATCAAATTTTAGTCTGCACGATCCCTCTCGCGTTCTATGTAGGGGAGAGTGGGGCAATTTCGTCACTGGGGCCATTTCGTCACCTGCAATATCTCGGAATCCATAAGTCGTAAAAATATATAATTTTTTTGTTTTTTTGTTTTTTAATTTCGGAAGAAAAATAATTATTTCTAAAAAAGAACTGTGTGGAGAAATTTCGCCACCCTATGCTTGGGGTAAATTCACACCTATTTTAAATACATGTATTTTATTTTGACGAGCTGGCTAACGAACAGACTACCGACAGCAGCAACAAATATAGGACGTCAACAAAAATGGTACGCTTGATCAGTGTAGCATATTTACAGGAGTTACATTCCCTAAATTTTTACAGGTGACGAAATTGCCCTTGTGTTGTGGCTATTTTACCCCCCTATGTAGCGGAATTGCCCCAATATATTGGTTTTAGTTTTTAATTTTTTATAAATCACAAAGTTAATTAAAAAACAAGAAAGGAAGCTAGCTTCGGCCAGCCGAAGCTTATATACCCTTGCAGATCATTCCTATTAATTTACAAATCGCAAAAATGTTAAATTTCCTATTATTTCTCTTATTTCCGATCGTTCCTATGGCAGCTATATGATATAGTAGTTCGATTTTGATAAAATTAAAATCGAAATTCGGAAATATTTTAAAAGAGTCATATCCCAGAGTAGAAGTGAATACAATAAAAACCAACGGAGCAATAATTTATTTCCTATTATATTCCCATTAATTTTCCGATCGTTCCTATGGCAGCTATATGATATAGTCGTCCGATTTTAAAAAAAATTTATTCGAAATTCAGAATTAGATAAAAAATGGCATTTCCAAAAGTAGGAGGCTCTAGGTTCAAAAACACCCAAGATAAATTTTTTTTGCATTTTTTCCCCCGATTATTCCTATGGGAGCTATATGATATAGTTGTCCGATCCGGCTCGTTCCGACTTATATACTACCTGCAATAGATAGAAGACTTTTGGGAAAGTTTTAGCCCGATAGCTTTAAAACTGAGAGACTAGTTTGCGTAGAAACAGACGGACAGACGGACGGACAGACGGACAGACGGACAGACGGACATGGCTAAATCGACTCGTCTAGTGATGCTGATCAAGAATATATATACTTTATGGGGTCGGAAACGTCTCCTTCACTGCGTTGCAAACTTCTGACTGAAATCATAATACCCTCTGCAAGGGTATAACAAGAGAGAACGTTATAGTCGGGTGCCCCGACTATCAGATACCCGTTACTCAGGTAAAGGGAGTGCGAGGGAGATGGAGATAGAAACTTTGATCACGCATAACTTTTTAACGAATGGTCCGATTTGAAAAAATTTCTTCTACATTTCGATAGGTATTGATAAACACAATAAAACTTCTTCCCTCTATCATAACAAATTCTCGCGTACTAATGTATGCTGATGATGTTAAGCTTTGTTTGACATACAATAATATTGAGTCTGGTTTCGGCTTACAATCAGACATTGATAACTTTCAAGTATGGTGTGAGTATAACCTCTTAAATTTGAACTGCCTGAAATGTAACGTAATGACCTTTCATAGGGGTACTCCTACGTTTATAAGTTATTTGCTTCAGAACTTGCCACTTGACCGTATATATTCAGTAAATGATTTAGGCGTTCTTCTGGACCCGAAGCTTAAATTTGACTGCCACATAATGCTGACTGTCAACAAATCTATGAGTGTTTTTGGGTTTATAAAGCGTTGGTCGAAAGAATTTGACGACCCTTATATAACCAAATTACTATTTACCTCCCTTGTCCGACCTATATTGGAATATTGTTCTTCGGTTTGGAGCCCACAATACCAAGTGCACATTGACCGTATAGAGTCGGTACAAAAAAAATTTCTTCTTTTTGCTCTTCGTAGTTTGAACTGGGATCAAAACGTAAGGCTACCTTCCTACCAAAGTAGATTACTATTGATTAATTTACCTACACTTGAAAACCGTAGAATAATGCTTGGTACTATTTTTATGCAAAATGTTATAAGAGGTGATATTGATTCTGTAGAACTGGTAAACCGTTTAACTTTTAATGTTCCCGTTAGACTAACACGAAATTATTACCCTCTTAATTTGCCTCGATGTACATCAAATTTCACTCTGCATGAGCCTTTTCGTGTTCTATGTAATAATTATAACAATCTTTATCATTTAATTTGCACTTCTACATCTATCCCTGTATTAAAAACTAAAATTTTATCTCATTTGCTTCAAACTTAGTTCATAATCTTTATAATTTTTATATGTCCCGTCTCTAATTGTTTTATGTATTTTCCTCGCGAACTCGCATTTTTGCCCTAATTGATAAAGGGTCCCGCGCGTAACAAGCACGTGCTTGGTATCGTTGGGCCACTTGTTTGTACTGCTCGTAGTGCATCAACGTCCATCATATATAAAACTGAATTTTTACTTTTCCGAAATATTTAAATTTTTAAAATCGTATATAAGCGATTGTGGGCGTTAGAGGGGGCGTGGCACCTTCTTGAAACAAACTTGCGCTGCGTAGGAACTCGAAGAATCTTCATGCCAAATACCAATCCTCTAGCTTTTATAGTTTCCGAGATCTCAGCGTTCATACAGACGGACAGACGGACAAATATAATAACGCGTCTCAAGATGGACAAAAAATAGCTTTAAAAAAATGCTGACGAAATTGCCCCACTCTCCCCTAATAATTATAACAAGAGAGAACGCTATAGTCGGGTGCCCCGACAATCAGATACCCGTTACTCAGGTAAAGGGAGTGGGAGGGAGATGGAGATAGAAACTTTGAACACGCATAACTTTTTAACGAATGGTCCGATTTGAAAAATTTCTTCTACATTTCGATAGGTATTGATAAACACAATAAAACTGCATTTTTACTTTTCCGAAATATTGAAATTTTTAAATATAAACGATTGTGGGCGTTAGAGGGGACGTGGCACCCTTTTGAAACAATCTTGCGCTGCGTAGGAACTCCAAGAATCTTCATGCCAAATACCAATCTTCTAGCTTTTATAGTTTCCGAGATCTCAGCGTTCATACGGACAGACAGACAGACAGACAGACAGACGGACAGACGGACATGGCTAGATCGACTCGGCTAGTGATCCTGATCAAGAATATATATACTTTATGGGGTCGGAAACGCTTCCTTCTCCCTGTTACATACTTTTGCACGAATACAATAAATCCTTTTACTCTACGAGTAACGGGTATAACAACCTTTATCATTTAATTTGCACTTCAACTTCTAGCCCGGTGTCCCGTCTTTATTTGTTTTATGTATTCTTCCTGGCGAACTCGCATTTTTGCCCAAATTTTTAAAAGGGCCCCGTGCGTAACAAGCACGAGCTTGGTGTCGTTGGGCCACTTGCTTGTACTTCTCGTGGTGCATCAACGTCTGGTATATAATATAGTATCAACCCTGAGCCTTTGCAATGGTGCGTTCATTTCTTTTTTAACAAGAAGGGAAGCTAGCTTTTGCCAGCTGAAGCTTATAAACCCTTGCAGATAAAATAAAAACCTATAGTTTAATGGCTACTCTATCGGTGCAGTTACAGGGATTCCAGATATATTATTGCCTATGTACATATGTACTACCTGCAATAGAAAGAAGACTTTTGGGAAAGTTTCATTGCGAAAGCGTTAAAACTGAGATACAAGTTCGCATAGAAATGGACAGACGGACATGGCTAGATGGACTCGGATATTGGTGCTGATCAAGAATATATATACTTTATGTAGTCGGAAACGTCTCCTTCCTTGGATTAGATCATTCCTCGCCCAATTGCTTACTAGTTTAAGTTCACTATTACTGACATCAATGATAAAATAAAAACCTATAGTTTAATGGCTACTCTATCGGTGCAGTTACAGGGATTCCAGATATATTATTGCCTATGTACATATGTACTACCTGCAATAGAAAGAAGACTTTTGGGAAAGTTTCATTGCGAAAGCGTTAAAACTGAGATACAAGTTCGCATAGAAATGGACAGACGGACATGGCTAGATGGACTCGGATATTGGTGCTGATCAAGAATATATATACTTTATGTAGTCGGAAACGTCTCCTTCCTTGGATTAGATCATTCCTCGCCCAATTGCTTACTAGTTTAAGTTCACTATTACTGACATCAATGCTGTGAAGAGTCGTAAAACTCCCCACAAATCTCGAGGCAGGAGAGCCCCTAGCAACAGCGAAGGCAGCGAGAATGCGGCAGAGTCCGAGGACATTCAGGTCCACCGGTAAATACTGGACCTTGGACCCGGCCAAAGCGGAGAGACCGTGAACTAACGCTACCGCGCTGGACCTTGGACCTTGGCCGCCAAAGGGCAATAAGGTCGAACGGAAAATCCGTGGACTTTGAACCGGCACAAAGAGAATGCACCGTGAACTAATGGGACATATTGGACCTTGGACCCGAAGCGTGCCGTGTGCAAATGGAATTAACGGGACACACTTGGACATTGGACCCTAGCGAGCCGTGTGCAAAAAGGGAAATAACGGGACACCGCCGCAGCCTATAAAAGGGACGGCGCAGGCGCAGCTCGAGGCAGTCAGTGGAAGTTCGCGAGGAAGTCAGTTGGAGTACGCGCAGTTCGATCCGTGAAGAGGCACGGGACGTGTCGGTCGAAAGTCGCGACGCTGACAGCCAGAGTACAGGAGGACAGTCAACCAAGATGCGCGAGCGGAAGTACAAGTGCAACAAGTGAACAAGAGATCAAGAATACAAGTGCGAGGATTCAATCGAGTCCGTGGCCGTGAGAGTACCGTGGAAACCGAGTGCTCTACACCCAGATCAAGACACCAGAGTCAAGACGGCTGAGACTGCAACGGTGAGATCTGCAGGACACAGAGATTTTAGTGGAGACGAGTGCAGGACAGGAGCAGAATCGAGAGAAAGACGAGCTACCGGCAAGGTGAGCGCGGATCAAGAGTTTGTGCCAGGCGTCGGGGTTACGGTGGACTGACGATAAGGCTGAATCCGCGGATTTGACCTGTCGGGACATTTGTTTCTCAGGCTAGAGCCAGACCGACCTCAGGGAACACGACGACACAGGCGATCCTAGGATCATTCTGGTCGGAACCCTAAAGGAAGGTTGTACAGATTTTTTTAATCCTACAAGCCGGGTGGAACTGGAGAGATGCCGTTGGAGAACGGCGCCGCAGGAGTCCACAAGTAGGACGAAGGGATACGAGAGCAGCGACACCGTCGAGGAGCGCCGCCGAGAAACGCACGAAGTGAATCTTGAGCCGAGGGAGGCACGTCGCCGACCAGGCGAGCCGCAACAGCCAGCTGACGAAGAAACCAATTCCAGCGAAAAGAAAAACTTAATAAAGTTTTCCGATTGGTCCCAATCGGATATCTCTGCATTTTCTTGGGTCACGGGCAGTCACGCAATACAAATTTGGTGGGACGAACACACAATATCTCTGAGCTAGTCGCGGAGTTTACGTAGCGATCAAACAGTTGAAAACAGTTCGTTACAATACATTCAGATATACAGTTATAGGGACGACTCACATACATTTGCATATCGTCAGCATAAATCTGCACTTCACAATTAGACAAGACATTTGGAAGATCATTCATATATGATAATTCACATATGTATATAGAAAACAGTAATGGTCCAAGGGCCGACCCTTGGGGGACACTACGCTTAGTGAATAAAAAGTCTGAGGTCTCAGATTCCGTTACAACACATTGAGATCGGCCCATTAGGTATGTTCTCACCAAGCTTGTAGCTGGATTAAAAAATTATATAATTTTTCTAACTTAGTGCACAGACATTTGTGACATTTGATGGCTGAAGTCCGAGTGATAATAAATCTGCGCGGAGACTAGATTCAGTTAAAAGGTCACTGTTGAAATCACCGGGTAAAACCAAATTTTCGTATGTCCATGTTAGGGCAGTCAGATTGGCAAGTAGATCTGAGTAGCAGGTATTACGATGTGGCCTATCGGCACAGCCAATAAGAATGTTTTGAGTATTTGTTCCTCGTACTTCTTATATTCTATTGCACTCTCAAACTCTTGCTGACATATAACTTAACATTTTAATTGTTTGCGGACAAAAGTAGCAACACCACCGGCATGATTTACTCTATCAGAACGAAACAGATTGTAATCACCACAACGAATATATGAACTACTGATATCGGACGAGAACGAAGTTTCGGAAACATAGATGGCGTCGACATTTGAATTTTCGAATAGGTACTTGAACTCATCGATCTTATTAGTCAGACCAGTAGTTTGTTTACAAAGAATTCTGATAATTCTGAATAAGTAATTTAAAGTGCTAAGACCTGGAATACACACATATAATACGATTACGAATTGAAATTGAAAGTAAATATCAATAGAACAAATAATACCTTAAAATTAACATTTAGAACATTTAGACGAGCTGCGTTAACGAAATAAATTAGGTGTCGCTCCATCTTTCGTTGAGTCATTTTCAGCAGGTGTTTTATGCAGATCAGAATTAATGTCGTTAGGGGCCTTCATGTTCTCAATGTATAGGACCTCATCACTGCCCGTCTTCTTTACTTGGACTATGTCTCGACGAATAAAGACAGCCGATAGGGCCTTCTGACGCTTCATGTGCATGGCTGCTTTAAAAATATCACACTTCAGCGGTGGTGTGATCGTGCAGTATGAATGGACTCTGGACTCAAGAGAGAGTTTTCCGCCTTTTTCCCGTTTTCCACCGTTCTGCGACGCTTTGAGTGGACTTCAGCAACGATACGGGATAAACTTCAGCATGTGCACACGACTCAAAGTGTAAGATTTGGCCAATCTAGGAGTACTTAATACAGTAACAGCTTTTTGAAAGATAAAAAGCCCAATAAAAATATTTGAAAAAAAAATTTTTTAACGTTTCACTATTTTCTTATTTTTTTTTTAATTTTCGCAGACCTAAAAATAACGTTTTTTTTTACTTTTGGAGACCATTTTTTTTCTGAAAATGTCTGATTTTGGTTATACGCTTATGCTTTTAGCTGTAACTTCGATGTTATAAGCGGAAAAAATAAGGTTTTATATTGAAGATAATTGATTAGAAAAACAAACAAAAATTTGGTTTATATATATATATTTTTTTTGCATATGTATGCTTTATTTATTGAGTCTTCTATATAATGAGACTAACAATAAGTATATCAAATCTAAGACTGAATTTAGACCAACGGACCCTTATATTTGTTACTGGGCTGGCAGATCGTTTCGATGCAGACGAGTTCTGTTCGAGTTCTGAGATGTACTTTTTTGCATTCAATGTGCCTCCGCCAGGTAGGGCGTCTGTCGAGGTGGACGTAGCACAGTGGCTCCTTTTGACTTTTTTTGGTAATAAATCATAACTTTTGAACCAGTGAAGATATTTGAATGGTGTAAACGGCAAATAGATAGATAATTGATCCACCTTTCAAATTATTGCTTGAGACAGGGAGTGGGCGTGGCAGAGGCGTACAAATCGTACAAGTCTGAATTTAAAAACAAATCAATTTTTTTCCGACAAAAAAAAACTTTTTAAGCTTTTTTTAGCTTTTTTTTTATGTTGTAATTTTTAAAAATTATTTTAAAAAAAAATTGAGGTTTAAAAAAAATTTTTTTTTTTTTAATGTTGTTTTGTTTAGTTTCTTTTTATATGTTTTAATTTTTAAAAACTAAAATGTACAAAAAAAAAAAAATTAAAGTTTTTTTTTTTTTTAAATTTTTATATTTTATGTTTTTTGAAATAATGGTCACAATTTGGTAAATCCAATAGACTTAACATTTCTGGACTATAATTACAAGATTCTAACTGTTGCGGTCATACGCAGCTTTAAATTTATATTCTTCCAAGCCCAGCTCAAACAGTAATAATTGCGTGGTTTTTAGACGTTATAATGTTTATTTGCTGATTTCAATAATATCTCCCTTCAGATTCGTTGCGAGTAGAATCGTGGAAGGCAAGAGCGAGAGTGATATATATGAGAAACTTAAGCGAACGCGTTAGGGCTTTTGTCGATTACCAAAATACCAAAGTGCGTGAAAATACTGAATTCATGTATGGCTGCAGATTCTGTTAACATTTAAACTTAATTCTAATCTTCCCCAACATTCTCCCCCCGTTGAAAGAACCTGGGTAATTTCAAGAACATTCAACAGGCAAAGGGGCGATTTTGTGTATTGGCCTGCGCAGAGTGCCTTTGTTAGTTTTTAGATCGACGACTCGAACCCGGTCGTCTTTTCCAGAAATCACAGCCGTAACTCGTGCTAAGTTCCAGTGCTGTGGAGGCGCTGTGTCCTCGTGAATGATAACTAGCTGGCCAACTCTGATGTTGTCTTGAGGTTGAGTCCACTTAGTTCGCTTTTGCAGGGTGTGAATGTAGTCGCGCTGCCATATGCGCCAGAATTGCTGCTTCAGGAATGTTATTCGTTGCCATCGTGTCAGTGAGTTGAGTTGAGAGGCGTCGTCCTTAGCAGATGAAACTTGAAGGTGCTCCTCCGGTGCTGATAGCAGTGGTCCACCAATGAGTAGGTGAGCTGGAGTAAGCGCGAAACCATCGTTCGGGTCGTCAGACAGAGGGGCGATAGGTCTCGAGTTCAGTATCGCTTCGATCTCTGTCAACAACGTTAGAAGTTCTTCGTAGGTCAGGTGAGCTTCTGCGGCATTCTTGACCAGGAGAGTTTTGGCAGACTTTACTGCGGCCTCCCATAGGCCGCCAAAATGGGGCGCACGGGGAGGTATAAAGCTGAATTCGAAGCCCTTGCAGGCGCTGTAGGATTCCAGCAAGCTGATGCTCTCCTGGCTTAAAACTGCACGTTTGAATTCCATTAGTTTAGAAGCTGCCCCGACGAAGTTTGTTGCATTGTCACATACAATGCGTCTGGGAAGGCCACGACGTGCGATGAACCTTCGGATACAAGATAGAAATGAATTAGTTGTCAAGTCAGTCACAAGCTCAATGTGGATTGCTTTAGAGGTAAAGCAGACGAAGATTGACGCATATGTCTTGTACGGTGATTTGCTTCTTATTTTGTAGGACGTCATAAAAGGCCCGCAAAAGTCGACTCCGGTGACTAAGAATGGGCGCTCTCCAAGTAGACGGTCAGATGGGAGGTTTCCCATGATCTGAGATAATAGACGCGGCCGGTAGTGAAAACAATGTGTACAGGCGCGTACCACCTTCCTCGTTAGGTCTCGAGAATTGACGACCCACATTTTTTCACGTAGCAAGGATAGCAGAACCTTTGGTCCGGCGTGCAAGTTTGACCTGTGAAGAAATTCTACGAAAGGTTTTGTGAATTTGTGATCCTTAGGTAGAATCGGTGGGTGCTTTGCGTCAAACGGGATGTGTGCGTTTGCCAATCTTCCGCCGACTCGAACCACGACCAGTGTTGCATTTCTTGTCTTGACTTCATGAAGAAAAGGTGCCAGTGCCTGCATGCTTGGCTGTAAAACTTTGTTTTTACATAACAAACCTATTTCTTTGCTGTATGCTGAGTGTTGAATATGTGCTACTATTCGCCAAAACGTGTCAGTGAGCTCGGTCGCTGGCACATGAACTAGTTCTTGAGTGATTGGTTTATAAGCTGGTGGAACTTTATTAAAAACGCGGAAAATAAAGGAAAGGGTTCGCAAAGATTTTATGTAAGACGATGAATTATTGATCACCTGATCAATGATGTTCATATCAACCGACGACTCAATGTTGCTGATTAATGAGGTTCGTAGCTGAACGTTGAATGGAGGATCTGTTTCTTGTCGTAAAGCAACAGATTCTTTAAGAGTCGGCCAGTCCTTTTCTGCAAGCTTGAGGAAGTTTGGACCGGTGAACCACATGTTTTCTTGTATCTCCGAAACGCTACAGCCGCGAGACACTATGTCTGCGGGATTCTTCGCAGTGGGCACATAACGCCACTCGATGTTCTTATCCTGTTGCTGAAGTTCCGAAACTCGATGGGATTCGAAGGTTGGCAAAACTGATGAATGCTTGCGAAGCCATTGCAGTACAGTCTTTGCATCAGTCCAGAAGTACACTTTGGAAATGTACTGCTGCAGTTTCTGTTGAAACTTGTGGTAGGTTCGACTTAGTAGAACTGCTGCAGAGAGTTCTAATTTCGGGATGGACAGAGTTTTGATGGGTGCTACCTTTGATTTGCCGATTAGAAAGTGGATTCTGATAACTCCGTCGACTTCTGTGCGCACGTATAAACAACACCCATATCCACGCTTGGATGCGTCTGCGAACCCGTGAATTTCTCCCTTGTTGTGGGGTGATGTAAATACGAAGCGCGGAACTTGTATTTGCGAAATGTTTTGAAGGTCAAGTTTTAAAAGGTTCCAAGTATTGACTAAATCCTCTGGGATCAGTTCATCCCACGACAGATTCCTTAGAACAAGATCCTGGATAAATATCTTGCAGTTCATGATTATGGGCGCAATTAATCCAAGTGAATCAAAAACTCGTGCCACTTCTGACAGCACTGTTCTCCTGGTCGGATTCTCCGAAAATTCCACCTGGTTGTGGAATACGAACAAATCCTTTGAAGGCTGCCAAGCGAGTCCAAGCATCTTTGTTGATTTGCATTCATTTAGTTGCATCGGTATTTCGTTGTCGGAGGATTCCACTAGAACAGCTGAGTTGCTGTTGAACTTTGTCATGGTTAATCCCGCCTTGCTGAGTAGCTCTGTAATTTGCGTCTTTTTCTGAGCAGCTTCTTCGATATCATCGGCACCAGTTAAAAGGTCGTCAACATATAAGTCCGAACGCAAAACTTGAGCTGCAAGTGGAAATTCTAATTCATATAGATTAGCGATTTCGAAAAGACTGCGAATTGCAAGAAAGGGAGCAGCTGATACGCCGTACGTTACCGTGTTCAACTGGTAAGTGTGCAAGGTGTGACTCTCAGACTCCCTCCACAGAATCAGCTGAAATGGCCGATCTCTTTCATCCATTAAAAATTGTCTATACATTTTTGATATGTCCCCAGAAAGTGCATACCGATTTAGTCGAAATGAAAGAAGAGTCGTGATGAGATCCTGTCGTATGGTTGGGCCTACCATTAAAAGTTCGTTGAGGGCTAGGCCAGACGTCGTTTTGGCGCTCGCGTCGAAGACAACCCTAAGCTTGGTTGTTAGGCTTTCCGGACGCAGAACGCAGTGATGCGGAATATAAAAATGTGGCCTGCTTGTGACCACTGTTGTAGTGCGAGACATGTGTCCAAGCTCCATATACTCCCTCATGAATTGGATATAGGGTTCCTTCAGTGATGGATTGCGATTGAGTCTGCGCTCTAGCATTATGAATCGTTTGAATGCACTATCATACGATTGCCCTAACCTTTGTTGTTCGATTTTAAAGGGGAGCCGCACCTGAATACGGCCGTCGCTTGTGAGAGCTACGTTGTCGGAATAATGTTGCTCGCAAAGCTGCTCCTCTTCACTAAATCTCTGAGGTGTGGTTTTGTATTCCTCCACTTCCCAGAACTTGTGCAAGCATTCGTCGAGAGACATCCTTTCCTGAATGAGATTGCACTTGTAGGTTGCTGAATTTACGGAGTGTGTTGCGTTTCCACCGACAATCCAGCCAAATGCTGTGTTGATAAATGCGGGCATTCCTGGGCCAACCTCGCACTTGCCGCTGCGAATGGCCTCGAAGAATCCTTCTATTCCTATGAGCAAGTCGATCCTGTGAGATTGATCAAAGTTTGGATCAGCTAAAACTAATCCATTTGGAATGTCCCATTGTGAGATGTCAATTGGTTCGCTGGGCTGGTGGTTGCAAATCCGTTTGATCACGGCGAAATGAGAAGACCACTTGAATTCCGAGACGCGAGACTTAAGAACTGTATAAATGTTGTAGTTTACAGTTTGAGTAGTGTTAGAAACCCCACTTATGGACTGAGACACGCGAGACTTTGCTAGCTGGAGTCGTTTGGCAGTTTCCTCGGTGATCAGATTGACCTCGGATCCTGAGTCTAGAAGTGCCCGAACAATTTGGAAGTCTCCATGTCCATCCTCGATCTGCACTAGTGCTGTAGGTATGATGCCTCTTTTGGCCGTGCGCGCTATTAGAGACACCCTAGGTCTGCTGTGCTGGTTAGAATCAGCGTGTTCTGGAACCAGGCTTGTGTTGTGGTTGGTTTGTCGTCGAATCAGCCTTAGTTGGGCTTGGGCAATACGCATGCAAAAGAGTGTGATGAGCGCCCTGACAAACCTTGCACCGAGATTTGGATGAACAATCCGTAATAACATGGGATTTGCGCAAGCAATTAAAGCAAAGCATGGCTTTCTTTACGAAGTCTTTCCGCTGCGTGAGTTGAAGTGCAGAGAACGACTTGCATTGTGTGATGTAGTGACTGCCAGAGTCACAGTATGTGCAACTGGCATTTGTTGTGATGAACGATTTGGACAAATGCATGTGGTTTGTCTTCTGTCGTTGCTGTGTGTCGATGGCTCGACCTTTGATGATGGCGCGTGATCGGCCTTCCAAGAATTGACAGCGGTGTGTCAGAAACTTGCAGCACTCGTCCCAGTCTGGAAGCTTTTCAAATGACTGCTTCTCATCGTAGCTTAACCTTGTCTCGGCATCGACCTTAGATAGAAGCAAGTTTATCATGATAGCGTTCATGACGTCGTTCGGTGATCCCAATGATAATAATGATCCTCGTATCGCTGATGATGTGTCTACGAGGCGTTGCAATCCTGTAGCGTCTGAGTTCGAGATGGATTGCAAGTTGAAAAGCCTAGAAATGGAATCGAGAAAAATAAGCACGTTGTTGTCATAACGTTCTTTCAGCCGTTTGAATGCCTTTGGATAATTGTCCTCAGTGACCTGGAATGCTTGGACTACCTCCAAGGCTGCGCCTGACACACAGCTCAACAAATAATTAAATTTGTCAATAGCTGAGATTCCAGGGTCACTGTGCACGAGATTTGTAAAAGCGACTTCAAATCGCTTGTAGTCTGAATATTTGCCATCGAAGTGCGGCAACTTCAAGTTTGGCAATCGGGAAGAATGTACACTGGCGGAGGCATTCAAAACACTGACGTCTGCTGTATGGTTGTATTTACTCATTAGAGATTTTATTTTGCTTTTGGCTTTAATGAATAATGTTTCCACCTTAGCTCTACCGTCGTCCGCATAATTCAGCTCTTCAATTCGTGTTTGCAATTGACACAACTGGCGAAAGTAAGACTCTAAAATTTGTAAATGACAATCTAACTCTTCGTGGGTGAGCTCGGATGCATCGGACTCCCTGTCCACTCTGGCCGCTAAGTTTTCGATGTTGGCTTCCATTTTTGAGCGCTGTAGTCGAAGGGGAGTCAATTTTGCGTCAACTGCCTCTGCTGCCGAATCTTTGTGCATTTTAAACGGTTGTACGAAAGTGCGGCAGAGTAAAGAGCTGAGAAACTGCGGTTCAAAGAAACGAAAAGCTAGTCTGAAGGCGAAACTGTACCACGTGTGCAGCCCGGCGTTATAGTTTGAGCAAAAAGCAGACACAAAATCAGCACGTATTGGTATGCGTAAAGCAACGGTTGTTTATGCCGTAATTGACCACCTTCAGCAAAGTAATCACACTACCAGCAAGAATTTTATGTTTGTATGTATTTGTAAGTCTACTCACAGGTTATTGTGTGCGTGGCACACGATTTTATAATTACGGCGTAGTTTGCGTTTGTGCGAATGTTGCAGGTTATGTAGTGGCAAATCTCACTGGCCGGGTAGAGGGAGGGAATCGTCTTGGTTGTACTAATCCCGCTCGTGGAGATGTTTTCAAGCGATTGCGACCTGCGCCTTTCCGATCCACTGCCGATGTTGCGCCTTTTGATCTGCGGGAATCCAGTGCGTGCCTTGATGGTGTCTTAAACGACGATCACACTGAAGATGCTGCGGTTGCAGGCTGGCCAATGTCGAATTGGTTCCCGGCTTTTATGAAATAAAATTATAACCTCTAAACAGCCACGCGAACTTTACTATTTGTCTGGGTCCTGTCACGGTCGCCAAATGTTGCGGTCATACGCAGCTTTAAATTTATATTCTTCCAAGCCCAGCTCAAACAGTAATAATTGCGTGGTTTTTAGACGTTATAATGTTTATTTGCTGATTTCAATAATATCTCCCTTCAGATTCGTTGCGAGTAGAATCGTGGAAGGCAAGAGCGAGAGTGATATATATGAGAAACTTAAGCGAACGCGTTAGGGCTTTTGTCGATTACCAAAATACCAAAGTGCGTGAAAATACTGAATTCATGTATGGCTGCAGATTCTGTTAACATTTAAACTTAATTCTAATCTTCCCCAACACTAACTATTTTCTTGACTTAACATGCCGCAATGAGGAAATAAGACGATCAGAAGATGCAGCCAACATACTGAACAGATCCTCATTTTCCCTCATTCTTGATGTTTTAAATGTATTCAGCAATCTGTATTTTTTATAAAATTTGTTTAGCGATTCCTGCGCTTCTTCGGATAGCTATCCAATTGGAAAACTCTGGTATGTTTTGATTCTACATACTACTATACGTACCAGTACATGTATACCTGCATAATTTACCTTTGCATACTACCTGAAGGCAACGCGTCGGTTTTTCAATATTTTTGATAATTAATTGCCAGGCAAAACATATAAAAATTGTAAAATAAAATCCCCATTTGACAATCAATAATAACATAAAAAACGTTTCCCATGAATAGAGATGGTCATTTCACAAGGTTGCGCCATATGCAATTTCTGGGACCATGACTTTTTTAACTTTTTTGGCTCTTAAAACCGCGGACGCAGCTACAACTTTCCTAATTTCAAGAAGAAAGTCCAAATAACGTTTTAGGGAAGTATAAAAAATAGTATTAAATAGTTATTTTTTATTTTCCATCAAAGTTGAAAAATATGGAAAAAGTGGACGTTTCGCAAATAACGCATAACTAAGAGATGCGGCTGGCAAACTGCAATATGTTTTACTTTTTTTACTCTTAACTAACACACCAATCAGTGGAAAAAAGAAGCAAAGCGATTCGATACCTAGTTTTTAAGATATACCCCCCGGAAGTGCGAAAAATTACCTAAAAACTGTGTGTTTTTTTAAAGTGAAAAATTGTTTTTTTTAATTGAAAAAGGGTTACATATTTGTAATAGTGGATCAAATACCTGTCGATTGGTATGGGTCGCAGCTTTCTAGGACAAAGTCGAAAAAGTGATTTATTGCACGTTTTTTGGCCCAAGGCGCCACTGTGCGTAGGTCGTAGGTGTAAAGCAAATGTTTCGGCTCTGTCTTCGTCGCTGCGGGCCCAAGTACCCGAGGAGTTTCTAATCGGAGTGACTGGTTCTATCGGAGAGCTAAAATTTGGGTGAGCTCTCCACAAAGGATGCTTTGTGCAGGTCGGCGACAGTTTCTCGATGTACCGGCGCTGCGCTAGCTCTCCTTCTTGCTTGAGGGTTTTGGTGAGTCTGCGGGTGGCTTCATTAAAGAGTTGCTTCGAATGGGGCGATCTGCAGGATTGCCAAGCACGTCGTTTTTCCCGAACCAGTTGTTCGATTTGCAGATTAGTTTTGTATTGGTTGCTACGCACAATTATCTCTTCTGGTGTTGAGTACTGATTGTCAATGTTTAACTGTGGTGTAAGCTCAACGTTGGAACTTACGTATTTTTTGTACTTTAGCCAGTTATTTCTATGCGAGGTCAGCCTGAAGGGGTGCTCGATTACTTTGGGGCTTTAAAAGAGAGTTATTAAAACAGAAGAGTGGTCCGATGATAAGTCCGATAGCGATTTGGCGCTTACTAAATTTCTTGGGATGTTCTTGGTCACAGCGAAGTCAATTAAGTCCAGGAGTTTTCTAGGGTCAGCTGGCCAATATGTGGGGCTGCCAGGGGAGACATGGTCGAGTTTGTTGCTCAAATTTATAATTGCTTTATACTTTGGGGGTCATGTATCTTGATCCCCAGTGCGTGGGCTTGGCGTTCTAGTCTCCTCCTGCTATAAAGCGATCTCCGAGTGAATTGTAGAAGTCCAAGAATTGCTCTTCAGTTATTGTAAAACGCGGTGGGCAATAGACAGCGGCTATAGGGATACTGCCGTTGCCTGCTTGTAGTTTTATAGATGTAGCCTGCAGATAATTTGTTGCAAACCTCTGGTGAAAGTGGTGCTTAATGCGTTCCCTGATTAAGATTCCAGTTCCTCCGTGAGCCTTACCATCCGGATGATCTGTGCAGTATGAAGTATAACCTCTTATTTGGAAGTTGTATTTACTTGTGAGATGCGTTTCTGCCAGCAGCATTACGTCTATTTGGTTTTTATTGACGAATTGAGTTATTTCAAGTTTGCGCCGTGAAACGCCATTGGCATTTCACATGGATATTCGAAGGCAAGACATCGATTATTTAGATTGTTGGGATGTGAGCAATTTTATTAAAATGTTTTGATTTTGCATAAGGTTTTTCATTGTTGTTTTCATGAAGGACAATAATTCCATTATACCCTGTTGTAAAGTCAGCATCTTGGTTTCGATGCTGTTTGGTATTTGTCCTATTGCTTGCTGAGGTGTTATTATATTTTGCTCAGAGCATTGAGCTTGTGGGATCCCCGTCAGATTGGCAAGTCCTGTTTTTAGGGCACTGGCGTATGAAACTCCCCCATTTGTGTTGAGGGGTCCAAATGAAGATCTGGCTGCTTTCGCAAAGAAAACATCAGGGGTGGCTTTGTATTGCACGTATGCATTATGTATGCATACGCTCTGGGAGCGTGCATATTTAGCTTGTTGAAACTGACTTGATTATTTTCAATATCCGACAACAGGGCGAATCTGTTGTTACTAGATGCCTTTATTAGGGCAATTTAGTTTTGGTTTATTTCGAACCATTTTATTTTGCGGGCTTAGCTTCCGTTTGATTTGGGTGTAACGATCCATGCCAGTCTGTATAGCCGGTTAGTAGCTTTTCTTTAACATTTTAATATTTCGAATTAAATTTAACAAAACTTGGACGTCTATATTTTATAGCTGCCTTAGCACTATGGGTAAAAATCCCAATTTTTTTATGAACGGACCATACTTATCGATTCTAGACATCTTCATTTGAAAAAAAACCGCTTTCCAAAAATTTTTGGTGGCAAATCTGTAGTGTTGCCACTGCAACAAAGTTGACTGATAGAGAGACCTTTCAGTGTCGAAAAAATCAGGAAAAAATTAACCAACTTTGTTTGTCTATTGTGTGGTGTCAAAGAAGACTTTCATTAATCTAAAAATGGAAATTCCTTGCAAAGGTATTTGTTAACGTAAATTAGCTTAAAAGTTTGCTTTTATGTGTCTTGGTGTCCAACTGTGAACTGTTTTATATATGTATCTTTATAGATTTGAGCTAGCAATTGTGTTTGTCTTTTGTGGAGTATAACTTCTTAATGGCACAGAGTTGCAAAGAAGTAAAAACGAGGAATTAACCACAAAAGTGTCCTTGTTGCCATACAACTAATCATTTTTGCTCATTTTTGCTCCTTTTTGGTAAATTTGCGTTTATCTAGCCAAATATGTGTATCTTTATAGAGTTGAGATAGCAATTGTGTTTGTGTTTTGTGGAGTATAACTTCTTAATAGCACATAGTGGCAAAAAAGTAAAAACGAGGAATTAACCACAAAAGTGTCCTTGCTGCCATACAACTAATCATTTTTGCTCATTTTTGCTCCTTTTTGGTAAACTTGCGTTTATCTAGCCACAAATGTGTTTGGTCACGGGGCTCTTCTTGCAGTTTGGGAAAGCAACAACCGCTCGCGAGAAGAAAATGATATGGAGGATATAAGTGGCACATTTGAAATTGAATTAGAGGAAGAGGTACCAGACGATATTGAAAGCTAAAAAACTAAGAAAAAACAAGTAAGTTATAATTTTACATTTTTTACAAAAATGTAAAAAAAATTTTTTTCAGTGTTCTTCAAATTTTATAATGGATTCTAAACATGTAATAGATTTTAGTTTAATTTTTCTCCAATGTGATACCAAATATCTAGGAATTATAATTTTCAACAAATACTTAATTAAAAAAAAATTTTTAACCACTGTGCGGGGGACAAATTTAAAAAAAAAACAAAATTCGAAATTTTGTTTAATTTCAAATAACACACCAAAAAAAATTCAAGTCAATATCTTTGTAACTAGAGTTTATGCACCAAAAACGGGTTTTTTGCCCACTGTGCTTAGGAAGGATTAAAAAGTTTGATTGTTGTGACATATACGCAAGTAAATCTAAATGTATAGTTTTTTTAAGTTAATAGGAATAATCTGCAAGGGTATATAAGCTTCGGCTGGCCGAAGCTAGCTTCCTTTATTGTTGTTGTTTGATAGTGCCGATATTGGCACTCGTACTTACAATTGGCTTTGTAGTTTTATTCTGCGCTGCAGAAGTTGCAAACGCATATGAAATCGCGTTGTTGGTAACGGCGACCGTTGATGTTGTTGTTGCAGTGGCTGCGATTTCAGAAACTCCCAGCGGGAAAGTGAGAAGTATGTTTTTAGTGTTCTTGAAATCCTGTTCCTTTTTGCAGACGGCGGTGTGGGGATAGATAATTTCTGAGCGTTAAACGGGGTGGGTTTCTGAGTAGCATCAATATCATGCAACTTATGCGCTGTGTGATTTCTGTGACACTACGATTATAATATTTTTTAACAAAAAAATCACCAACTTATAATATTCAAAAATCCTATGACTTACACAAAAACCAAAAATCTTGTTCTCACATTTATCTTTAATTTTTAGTATTTTTAAAATTCGTAGAAAAAATATTAATAATTTTTAATCAAATAAATTAAACTCAATAACTGTAATCATAATGACTATAACAATATTTATTGATGATTATAATTTATTTTACTGAATAACAAAACGTTTCGTGCCACACGGCTTTTGAATAAGATTCTGTGCCAATTTGATTTCAAAGCTACAACCAGGATTTTCTAAAATATTCATAAATATTGAATAAATAATACAAATAATAATAAGAATGATGACGGGACTCAAAAAAATAATAAAATAAAGCCAAGGTTAGACGATCAAAATATTTGAAAAAAATGTATTAACGATTGCCATTTTTAAATATTTTCCATGAAATAAAATAATTTGACCGTCCGATCGTGGTCTAAGCCATTTTTTAGTGTTGTTAAAAAATAAAAATTCGTGTTGGTAGTATTGATAACACTTAACATGATTACGGTCCCTGAAAAATGTTATTTAAATGAAATCTTTATTTGCGGGAAAAGTGTGACCTTAAGTTACAACGAAATTATGACCAATTATTATCTTTCTTCGGAATGTTTGTATTATCAATTATATGATGCATGGTCACATCATTTTCAATTTTCGTGCAAAAGTGAAATAAAAAAGTGAAAATAGTTAATTATACCCGTTACTCGTAGAGTAAAAGGGTATATTGAATTCGTGCAAAAGTATGTAACAGCTAGAAGGAAGCGTTTCCGACCCCATAAAGTATATATATTCTTGATCAGGATCACTAGCCGAGTCGATCTAGCCCTGTCCGTCTGTCTGTCCGTATGAACGCTGAGATCTCGGAAACTAAAAAAGCTAGAAGGTAATTGTGTGCAAGAGTTAACATTATATGTGTATTTGAATTTGTTTATTTTCTAACAACATCTGATTTCTATAGTAAGTAAGTTTGGACCGATTTCTAATAGTTCTTCAGAATATTAATTATACCCGCTATTCGTAGAGTAAAAAAAAGTATGTAACAGGTAGAACGAACCGTTTCCGACCCTATAAAGTATGAAATGGCGGGGGGCGGGCTTTTCCTGTAGGGCTCGTGTGGTGGTACCGATCCCGAAAAGTCAATGCAAACGGCCGAAATGTTTTCGTTTCACTTTATAAACTTCCCGATTTATTGACTTCAACTTTCGAACTTTTCGGTTACACTTGGAAATTAGAACTAACTTAAAACTACGGAGTGGAAGTTTCAAGAGCGGCCTGGAGAGCGGAGTGGAGACCCTAAACAGTCCGAGAGAGCGAGATGCGAGCGGTCTGGAGGAAACTGTTCTCTCGGCTGTTAAGACTCCAGGGCCGGTTCTTAAGAAACGGGAAGCGCCGCTTTGGCGCGAACATGTCATTGAATTTGGTACGAACCTCATCGCTCAGCGCACGAATCGGTGTTCGGAACCGCAGACTGTTGTCGATCTTCAGGACCATGTCGATGTTAAAGTCGCCCGACCTTGACCGGATGGTCGTTAAGCACACTCGTTCGTCTCCAACATTCGTGGTCGGCAGCCGAAAAGCTTCTGCCAGCGCACAATGGCCGTCGGAAGAATATGTAGACTCCTGTGCTGCAGGAGCGAGGTCACGGATGGGGCCACCATCGACGCAGCTTGCTGACTTGAGGGTCGAGTTTGATCCGGTGGGCATGACGACCGATACTGCGATACGGATGACTGCTGCTGGATCGGGGACGGCGAATGGCGACGTTGCGAGGAATGCGACTGGTGTCGTTGCTGGGCACTTAATTAATTTTTCCGCACCGATTATGCGATCGGATCCGTTTTTGGTTTAAAGTGTGGAACTATGCCATACAATCAGTAAGGTATTTTTATTTTTTTTTTGGGACCCACGGCTGATTTTTTAGGATTTTTTTTGTAAGATTGCGGGGATTGCGGGGGCTTTTTTGGCAGCACGTTGTTTTTGTTTTTTGTATGCTTTTGAACACAGCTCTCACAAAAACAACGTCAGCAGAAGCAGAGCGAGAGAGTAGAGAGCAGAGAGAGAGTCATTTGAAGCGAAGGAGATTTTTTTTTCTGGTTTGGAAACACCTGATCAAAATTTGACTATTTGGATACTAGAACGTATTACCTAATTGACGCAATTCTAAGTCAAAGTGTGTAGCCAACCCGTAAAAAGCATAACAAATTTTCATTTTGATTTAAAAAAAAATGTAGAATGGTTTTCAAGGGAAAAACTTTCAGACGTCACATTTGAATGTAAGAAACGCAATGACACACACACACATCGACAAATTGGCATGTACATAAGTATGTAATGATTAAATTAGGATAAAATAACAGATCACCTAATGGATGCAATTCTAAATCAAAATGTGTATGTATCCTGTAAAATATTAAGGAGTTTTAGTTTCTGGGCTTTACTCGAAATCTGTAAAAAAAAATACAGAAACTATTGAGATATACGTATACATACGTACATATGCATTTTTGTACTTTAAAACAATAAAATGCGTGCAATAATATATGCGTGCACAAATAACATTCCAACTTAAGAAAAGGTAGTATTCGCACAACGTTGATAATCTGGAAATTGTACCAGCCAAAACATACCCACAAAAATTAAAAAAAGTTGGTTTTAAATTGTGTTAAAGGCGGGGGGAAATTGTTGGAAAATTTCGTCTCCAAAAGGCTCACACGTCATATTAAATCCACAGTTTTCACTAAAAAGAGTTGGAGCTTTATGTGCGTTTTATTTTTTAATTTTCCTTATTTCCGAAAATATTTAACTCTAGCTGTTGATCCCCAGCCGACATTGGGCCACTTCCTTTTTTGTTTACCTACCGATCGGATGCGTGCGGATCCGTTTTTCGCTTAAACTATTTTGTCCGTAGCTTTTCCTAGGTGTGTGTTATTTTTTATATATTCTTTTTTAAGTTTTTAAGGTTTTTGGGGGTTAGATCTGTTCGAAAAAAAACGTAAAAAAAATACTAAGAGCTTTTCTCTGCATTCGCTTAGTTAACCAAAATGATAAATTTAGGCTACCAGAACGGTGGAGTTAAGGTGGGAATAAGGTGAGGTTAGTGCGGGGTTAAGTTGCGATTAAGGAGGTATTAGATAGATTAGGGTAAAAGTAATGTAAAGAAAGAGTGAAAGTGAGAAAGGTAAGGTTCGTTTGGACTTTAGCGAGGGTAAGGTGGGTCTAGGTGACAAACAAGTTTTAATAAGAAAAGGTGAAGTTAAAGTAAGTAAGTAAAGTAAGGAACATTTTTTTTCAGGTGAGACTAAAGTTAGGTTAGCTAAGAAGAGGAAAAACTTGTGTTAAGGTGAAAACAGCATTAAGGTGCTAAAAAAGTGTGCCAAGGGTGAGAATAAAATAGGTGGGGTTAAGGTGAAGTAATATAAGGGTTAATGGGGTGTTAAGGTAAGGTATGTTATGGCTAGGAGGATATGGATAGAATATTAGTGCGTTCTAGGTGGGTTTACTGTTTAGCTAAGGTTAGGCGGGATTTTACTCGGATATTCTTTGCTAAAAGTAGCGGACAACGCCGCTTTGGGTATTGCTAGTTATTCATAAATTCATAACTTAATTTTTTTTTGATATTTTCAGAAGACAGGCTTACAAGACATGGATACCTAAGACCTGCATTCGGCCAAGCAAAAACCGCGAATGCTTCAGGCATAAACAATTTTTAATTCCAATGCTTCGATTGTAAATATTAGTGAAAATTTAATACTATTTTGTATTATTACGCGAAAACTTGTGATTGCAGGGAAATTTGATATTTTATTTTGACGACGACGAAAGGGAGTCTGCGCAATGAGATTCATATAACAACTAACTCTTTAATTTCAATATAAAACGCTTAAGCCTAACTTAACGAAGGGGCGAGAGACGGGGCGAATTCGCGAGCGCGATTAAAGCTTTATTGCGCTCCCGCTCCCGCCTTACACTATTCAACAAATTTCATTAAAAAAGCGCAAAGTGCGCAAACACCGCCCCCTCTGAAGGACCATCGTCTTCAGCACGCCACAGGCAGCACCGCCAGCCTATGGACCGCTCGCCGATACGTCGCATCCTTCATTTTTAAGATTGTCCTCGGCGACGACGACGAGAGCTCCCACGGCGACGTTTGGAACCTCCTGGTGCCACTTGTTTTTCGCTTGGAGGCTCGAGACGTACTCCCGGGACCATCGCTGCCAAAACCTGTGCCTGAGACACGCGACACTGCGCCATCGTCGCAAGCAGGTTGGGCTGACTTGGTCCGGGAGCGCTGCTGAGGGTGGAGCTAGGAGGGGCCCGCCGATCAGAAGATGGCCTGGGCTTAGGGCTTCGCCGTCGTTGGGATCTGTGCTGATCGCTCCGAGGGGCCTGGAGTTGAGAACGGCCTCCACGCTGGTAAGGAGAGTTCCGAGCTCCTCCGCGGTCAGGATGTCCTCGCCGACCGTCCGAAGGAACAGGTGCTTTGCAGACTTCACACCTGCCTCCCAAAGTCCGCCGAAGTGAGGTGCTCTGGGCGGTATGAACGCAAACTCGCATCCTTTTTTTGATGCGAAAGTTGCGATACCGCCCCCCTGCTCCTCCAGACGGGCCCGGAACTCTCTCATGTGGCGATCGGCTCCGACGAAGTTCGTCGCGTTGTCGCACCACACCTTCTCCGGAATCCCGCGTCGACTCACGAACCTTTGGAATGCCAACAAAAACGCATCAGTGGTGAGGTCAGACACTAACTCTAAGTGGACCGCTTTGGACGCAAAACATACAAACAATGCCACGTATGATTTGTACGGCGGCTTACCACGGATACGATACGTTGTGTTAAATGGGCCACAAAAATCAACACCACAGATATTAAAGGGGCGGAGAGCTCGAAGTCTGTCTGATGGCAAGTTCCCCATGATTTGCGTCAAGAGTTGCGGCTTGCACCGAAAGCAACGAATGCAAGAACGAACTGTTCTGTGGCAAACTTCCTGCGCATTAACCAACCATATCTTTTCTCGCAACAGACTTACAAGAGCTCGAGGGCCAGCATGACAATTTGTAACCATGTATGACACGTAAGTTTTGACAAACTGTGAGCCTTTTGATAACAACAACGGGAATTTGGCTTCGTACGGGATAGGAGCATTCAATAACCGACCCCCAACTCGCAGCACTGTCGAGGAACACCAATCTAATTTTTTCTCCTGGAGAAAAGGGCTTAGTTTTTGAATATTCGTTGCTACCGGTTTATTTTTCCGAATTTTGCCTATGTCGTCACTGAACTCGTGAGATTGGATCACTTCCACTACTTTCTCGAACGCAAAATTCAGTTCTCTTGGAGTAATACTTTTTTCAAAGGGCTGCGACACTTTTTTGCACCTTTGAATAAACCGAAAGACCCACACGAAAACCCTTAGAAGCCTTATGTGCGACGAAAAGGATTCTATTTTCTGAAGCACATAATTGGGCTCTGGGATAACCACAAGCGCCAATGCTGATTTGCGTAATTCCATCGACACGACGTCAGCAGGTACTTCGAAGTGTCGATTCACAGGCCAATCTTTTTCTGCATCGAGCAAAAACGACGGCCCAGCGAACCAAATGGAAGCTGTGAGTTCCTCCACGTCACATCCCCGTGACACGATGTCCGCTGGGTTTACTTTCGTGGGGACATGTCGCCAAATTGCTTTTTCCGACCACTCTTGGATCTCTGCAACTCGGTTTGAGACGAAAACCGACAACGACGACGGATGCGTTTTGATCCAATGCAGAGTGATTTCCGAGTCCGTCCATAAGAACACCTTTGTGATCGGAAAATTAAGCAATGGTCTTACACGATTATAAAGATCCGCGAGAAGGTGAGCTGCGCACAACTCAAGGCGGGGCAAAGTTTTCATCTTGGGGGAGCTACTTTGGATTTTGCTGTTAATAAAGATACTTTTAAACCTTCAGCGGTACTAGTGCGAACGTAAATGCACGCTCCATATGCTCGCATGGAAGCGTCAGCGAAACCATGTATTTCTGCCGGGACTTTGGCGTCTGTATGAACGAATCGCGATACCTTGATCTTGGGCAGCTGCAACAGCGTTCCCTTAAAGGCTTCCCAAGATGTCTGCAGTTGCATCGGCAGCGACTCGTCCCAGTCTAACTTTCGAAGCCACAGTTCCTGTAACAACATTTTTGCTCTAGTCACTAGAGGGCACAATAGGCCAAGCGGATCGAAAAGTCGGGCAGTCACCGACAGTATGTTTCGTTTTGTCGCACGAAGATCCAGGAAAGAGTCATCCAACCGAAATTGAAAGTAATCTTTACCCGGCAACCAAACCACGCCAAGGGTTTTAGTTACGTCTGAGTCTGCCGTTAACGGCATGACAGCGCTTTCAGATGCGGACAACTCTGGGCAGTTAGAAAACCACTTTGCCAATTCAAATCCTGCCTCTTGCAATACCTGAGAAACTTCGTCTCGAAGGCTTAACAGGTCCTCAACGCATCTGGCGCCAGTCAACAAATCGTCAACATAAAAGTCATTCTGAATGACCTTGGCGGCTTTTGGACACGAATCCTGCGCGATCTCTCCAAGCCGCATTAAACACCGAATCGCCAGATAGGGGACTGGCGAAGTTCCATAAGTCACGGTGTTCAGCTTGAAGATTTTTAGAGACTCAGATGGATCTCGTCTCCACACTATGAGCTGAAAGTTTCGGTCAGCTTCGTCAACCATTACTTGACGATACATCTTTTTTACGTCTGCTGCAAGCGCAAACTTGTGCAGTCTGAATCGAAGCAGGGTCGAATACAGCTCCTCTTGAATGGTGGGGCCAACCATCAAGATGTCATTCAACGCGACCTGCGTCGATGTACGGCTCGAGGCGTCGAATACCACTCTCAACTTTGTCGAGGTGCTTTGAGGTCGCAGCACGCATTGGTGCGGAATGAAATAGTGCGGACTGTCTGGAATTTTATTGTTAGTGGAAGACATATGGCCCATCGCTTCATATTCTTCCATGAATTCCAGATACATCTTTTTTAAAGAAGGATCTTTGGATAATCTTCTTTCAAGCGACAAAAATCTACGTTTCGCAACTTCATATGATGAACCAAGAGTGTTTGGGTCAGATTTGAACGGCAGACGAACCGAAAATCTCCCGGACGACAATCTTTGAGTATTTTTCTCAAAGTGTTGTTCACAAAGTTGCTGCTCAGGAGTATGGACCTTGGCCTTGGGCGGCAAGTCCTCCACAGACCAAAATTTCTGCAGGGTTGTGTCGATTGACTCCAACACTTCCTCCTGGCAGCTGAGATGTACCAACTTTTCCGTATTTCTTATTTTTTCTGAGGCACATCTCCCTGACACTATCCAGCCGAGAACTGTTTTCTGCAAAATGGGAAACTCAGGCCCTTGCTTTATTTGGCCGACTGACAATAGTTCAAAGAACGAGTCTGCGCCTATAAGCATATCTATTTTTTGGGGCTTGAAGAAGAATGGATCTGCCAACTGAATATTTTCAGGCACCCTCCAGCCGCTGGTGTTCACCGTTTGATCCGGATGATAACCAGAAATATTTTTTAGTACGTAAAATTCGGACGACAATTGACTGCTACCCACTCGCGACTTGACTATCGTGTGAATTTTCTTGGTTGCTTGAGCATTAGTTCCACCAATGCCCCGCAAGCTCAAACACACGTCCTCTCTCTTAATCTGAAGTCTCTGAGCGAGCTCATCGGTCTCAAAATTTATTTGTGAACCAGAATCGAGCAACGCTCGAGCCAAAACTAATTCGCCACTTTTTGTTTGGACGCTCACGATGGCTGTGGCAAGAATAACTCTATCCGATGCAGTCGCATGCAAAACATGCGAAGTGGATGGAGTATTCTGCAAGAGCGTGGGCTGAGGAGCGTGGGCAACGCGAGATTTGATGGTGAGTAAATGTGCAGCAATGTGTGGTGTGAGGACTTACACACCCTGCATCTTTTCGATTTGCATCTTTTTACCGTGTGGCCCTTTCGGAGGCAGTTAATGCATAAGGGAGCCTTTTTTGCGAAATCGAATCTTTGCTGAACTGTTAGGGCAGCAAAAGCAGTGCAATTTCCTGCAGCAACAAACGAAAAACTCCTATTTCCATTCTTCTTAGGATAAGCCTGGCTCTGCTGAACAATTTTTGGCTTACACGCTTCTTCGGCAACTATATGCTGATGGCGCTTGTTCAGGGCCGACTCACACTCGCTCCAAAGAGGAAGCGAAGTATAATCCAACTGTTCTTCCCATTTTCTTTTTGTTCCTGCATCGACTTTGCCCATTACTAGATGGATGAGGATGGCATTCGTAATACGTTTGTCATCCCCAATGGACAAAAGAGAATCGTACAGCGCTGTGACTGTGTCGATCAGGTTTCTCAAGGCTGTAGCTGATGGCTGGGAAATCTTTGGCAGATTAAACAGTGTCGATATATTGTCAAAGAAAATTAAACAATCATTATCGTACACCCGCCTTAGGCTAGCCAGGGCTTTTGGATAATTATTCGCTGTAACTTGGAATGCCCTGACTGTTCCTAGCGCGTCTCCAGCCAAACACGATATTAGATGGTTAAATTTTTCGATATCGTGCAGCGTGTCATCCTTGTCAACAAAAGTTTCGAAAAGGTTTATAAAACTTTTAAATTCGGAATGTTTTCCGCTAAAGGTTGGAAGAGCGACGCTCGGCAAACGGCATTGGGGTGTGCGCGTTGCCGGCGGAGCCGAATTATCAACGCTCTTAAGCTTTGTTTCCGCAATTAGGGAAATTAGCAACGATTTTGCTATTATCGCAGTCTCTTCTAACTCTTCGCGGTACACATCATCTCCATCTTTCGCTTCAATTTTATTTTGTATAAGCGAAGCATTTTCAATGTGCGTATTAAGGATTTCTAATCGACATTCTAACTCAACCGTATTTAAAGAGAATCGACCCTCATTTAAACATCTTTGCGTTCGCTCTATACTCCTCATATATCCATCTCGTTGGTTTTTCAACTCTTCGATGTCCTTGTTGTTACTTTCTGATTTTGGCATTTTTTTTTTGTTTTGGTATCGAAGAGTTTTAAATTTAATTTATTTTAGTTTTTTTTTTTTTAAATTATATGTATGTAAATGTATACAAAAAATTTGTTTTTAAATTTATTAAATTTAAAAATAATAACCAACGAGAGGAATAAGCTGAACGCAAGCAGTGTAGGGGAGTTATTTAAATGAATTGAGGAATTAATTTAAGGAATCCTAATTTATTATAATAATTCAATAATTATAATATGCCGAGCGCACGTAGTGTAGGGGAGCACACGCCAAGCTCAAACACCAAAAAACGAACAAGCGTTTAGGCAGCAGCAACGCTTGCACCGTTCCAGCGATCGAAAACGAAAACGACGAAAGAGAACTCGAAAGAACGGGCTGCGCTGTCTGTGTGTGTGTGTATTGTGTACGGCTGGCGGTGCTCAACGCAATGCTAACGGAGAATGATGCACTGACCGATAACTAAGGGCAACGAATATATCAACCTGTCGCTTAAAAGCGCGGGAAATTGCAAAAAGCGAGGGAAATTTGAGGAAAATGTGCGGCAGAAAATTTGCCGGGAATTTAATTCCCGAATTAGAAATTTTCACAATTCTCAACTTTTACCCTTTTAATTTTTGCAAAGCTATAATTGGTGTTCACTACGACGAGAAATGGGGGAATTTTATTTTTTAAAGCCGACAAATATTTATTTGATTTTGGTCCAAAGCGATTCACTTATGTATGTATAATTCGAAATATGTATATATGTATGTATGTATGTATCAGAATTATAATCGTTAGTGCATGCAAGTTTTATTTATTTCTTGGTTAAAATGCTCGCTATCTACCGAATTTTTCACACGAATGCAAAAAGTTGAAAGATGGGCCAAAACACAATTTACGACACGCCACAGATTAACTTTCAACTTTTAGCACTCTATACCTGGTGGGACGATTCACATCCGTCGGTAACTTCCCTCTTCGAATCCATATGCCTTCCTTCCGGTGAATTTGGCGATAACGGCGATTGAAAAAACTGCAGCGGCCAAAATTTTCCAGCGGCAGCAACGACGAATTAAAGTAGGCAGGGAAGCGGATTAACAGCGGCAACAACCACTACACTGGTCCAGCTAACGGCGATTGAGAACAGCAGCGGCAATGGGAATCGAAGAAACCTTCAGCTTCCAAACTTCCAACAATTAAATTGGCAGCAACAATTTGATTTGGCGGCAGCAACGACGAATTGAATCGGCAGCAACAGATCACTTTAATGTTGTAAAAAGCCGGCGCGATTTTATTTGTTCTTAATTTGTTTGTTTCACCAAAAAAAAATAACACTCGAGTTCCACTGCTAATCACGTCGGGGTCACCATGAAAATTTAATACTATTTTGTATTACAACGCGAAAACTTGTGATAGCATGAAAATTTGATATTTTATTTTTGACGACGACGAAAGGGAGTTTGCTCAATGAGATTCATATAACAACTAACTCTTTAATTTCAATATAAAACGCTTAAGCCTAACTTAACGAAGGGGCGAGAGACGGGGCGAATTCGCGAGCGCGATTAAAGCTTTATTGCGCTCCCGCTCCCGCCTTACACTATTCAACAAATTTCATTAAAAAAGCGCAAAGTGCGCAAACAATTAGTAATAAATACACATACAAATATTACATGAAAAAAAGTTATTTTTTATTGTGGGAAATCAGATACTGCAAAGTATTGGAAAACCAAAACTGCGAGGGTGTAGAAAAGCAGACTTTGCAAGTGGAGGAAAACCATAGCTGAGTACGTGTGGAAAATCTTTAATGCGGGAAGTCGAAAAACCAGTGAATTTTGGCCTGCATTCTACTGCCAGAGATCCAGATAGAAACCTCATTTCCCCCTTACTTTTTGTGTCACCCCCGTGTATTTTGAAACCAGAGATGGACAAAATGTAAGGGGTAAAAGAGTTTTTGTCCCTTCCTCTTGTATGGAGAAACCTGATGAAAATATTGGGTGGGCAAGAAAGTCATGTCGTTTTTTTTAGTAATCGTTTTTAATCTAATATATTTACGACTAATCGAGCACCAGGGTCACACTTTTTAGTATCGTTTTAAAGCTTATTGTCTTAGGTACTATCGATGAAAATTTGGTAATTATTGGATAACATTTGTGGAAGCTATAGCAAATTAAACATGGAAGATCAAAGTGAGCATTTTCGGCATATTTTGGAAAAAAAAAAGCGGTCGAAGCTCGAAAAATTGTGCGAAGTGTATGGTAAAGATGCCATGAGTGATCGCCAATGTCAGCTCTGGTTTGCCAAATTCAGGCTTGGAGATTTTGGAGTTAAAGACGCCCACGTTCTGGTCTTTCTGGATGAAAACCGGCGTTATTCAACGCGGGAGATGTCAGAGAAGCTCAGTGTGTCGCATACAACAGTTGAAAACCATTTGAAGAAACTTGGCTACGTAAACAAGCTCAATGTTTGTGTTCCGCATAACTTAAAGGAAATTCACCTAACTAAGCGTATCAATATCTGCCATTCTCTGCTGCAACGGATTAAAAACGATCCTTTTTTGAAGCGGATCATTACTGGCGACGAAAAGTGGGTTGTTTACAATAATGTCCAACGAAAAATATCATGGAGCAAGAAAGATGAGCCAGCCCAAGCCACATCAAAGGCCGATATCCATCAGAGGTAAGTAATGCTGTCTGTTTGGTGGAATTGAGCTGCTGGGACGGAATGAAACCATCAATTCAGATGTGTACTGTCGCCAGCTATCCAATTTGGCGGAAAAAATTAAAGAAAAGGAGCCGGCACTAGCTAATCGCAAGGGTATAGTCTTTCACCATGACAACGCTAGGCCCCACACATCTTTGGTCACTCGACAAAAATTAACGGAGCTGAATTGGGAAGTGCTACCACATCCACCTTACAGTCCGGACTTAGCACCTTCAGATTACCATTTGTTTCGCTCTCTTCAAAACTCTTTGAATGGTAAAAACGTTGATTCAGATGAAGCTGTCGAAAACCACTTGTCTCGATTCTTTGCTGGAAAAGACCAAAAGTTCTTCGAGCGCGGAATTATGCAGCTGCCCGAGAGATGGTCATTAGTGGTCGAACAAAACGGCCAATACATAATTGATTAATTATAAGTCCTTATATAAATAAATCATCTTTGAAAATATTGAAAAACAAGAAAGGAAGCTAGCTTCGGCCAGCCGAAGCTTATATACCCTCGCAGATCATTCCTATTAATTTACAAATTGCAAAAATGTTAAATCTCCTATTATTTCTCTTATTTCCGATCGTTCCTATGGCAGTAGTAGTAGTAACATATTGGGTTGGCAAGAAAGTCATGTCGTTTTTATACCCTTGCAGAGGGTATTATGATTTCAGTCAGAAGTTTGCAACGCAGTGAATGAGACGTTTCCGACCCCATAAAGTATATTTATTCTTGATCAGCATCACTAGACGAGTCGATCTAGCCATGTCCGTCTGTCCGTCTGTCTGTCTGTCCGTCTGTCCGTCTGTCCGTCTGTCTGTTTCTACGCAAACTAGTCTCTCAGTTTTTAAGCTATCGGCATGAAACTTTCCCAAAAGTCTTCCTACTATTGCAAGTAGTATATAAGTCGGAACCCACCGGATCGGACAACTATATCCTATAGCTCCCATAGGAAGGATCGGAAAAAAAACGTTAAAAAAATTCTAGCTTTGATGTCTTTTGAAGTATTACCTTCTAGTCTTGGGAATATTATTTTTTATATATTTCTGAATTTCGAATTAAATATTTAAAAAATCGGACCACTATATCATATAGCTGTCATAGGAACGGTCAAAAAATTAAATGGAAATTAATAGGAACAAAATTATATCTTTGTTGAGTTTTATTACATTCTCTTCTACTCTGGGATATGACTATTTTGAAATATTTCCGAATTTCGATTTTAATTTTAAAAAGATCGAACTACTATCATTTAGCTGCCATAGAAACGATCGAAAAATTAATGTGAAATAATAGGAAATTTAACATTTTTGCGATTTGTAAATTAATAGAATGATCTGCAAGGGTATAAAAGCTTCGGCTTGCCGAAGCTAGCTTCCTTTCTTGTTAGTTATTTGTTTTTCACTTTTGAGCTGCTTTTTCCCGGAGCTCACGCAAAACACGTCTGCACTCTCCGGGCGTCGATTTCTTTTTAGAATTTTATATTTTTCAGATTTTTATACCCTTGCAGAGGGTATTATGATTTCAGTCAGAAGTTTGCAACGCAGTGAAGGAGACGTTTCCGACCCCATAAAGTATATATATTCTTGATCAGCATCACTAGACGAGTCGATCTAGCCATGTCCGTCTGTCCGTCCGTCTGTCCGTCTGTCTGTCTGTCCGTCTGTCCGTCTGTCTGTTTCTACGCAAACTAGTCTCTCAGTTTTTAAGCTATCGGGATGAAAATTTCCCAAAAGTCTTCTTACTATTGCAGGTAGTATATAAGTCGGAACCGACCGGATCGGACAACTATATCCTATAGCTCCCATAGGAAGGATCGGAAAAAAAACGTTAAAAAAATTCTAGCTTCGGTGTTTTTTGAAGTATTACCTTCTAATCTTGGGAATATTATTTTTTATATATTTCTGAATTTCGAATTAAATATTTAAAAAATCGGATCACTATATCATATAGCTGCCATAGGAACGGTCAAAAAATTAAATGGAAATTAATAGGAACAAAATTATATCTTTGTTGATTTTTATTACATTCTCTTCTACTCTGGGATATGACTATTTTTAAATATTTCCGAATTTCGATTTTAATTTTAAAAAGATCGAACTACTATATCATTTAGCTGCCATAGAAACGATCGAAAAATGTATGTGAAATAATAGGAAATTTAACATTTTTGCGATTTGTAAATTAATAGAATGATCTGCAAGGGTATATAAGCTTCGGCTTGCCGAAGCTAGCTTCCTTTCTTGTTTTTTAATGGTAACAATTTAAACTTCAAAGATAAATTGTACTACTTTTTTTTCCAAGCTAGTACGACTCCGAATTCGAGTCACAGCTGTCGCCACTGTATCCATCTTTTGATAAAAGTTGGGTTACATCTTCTGGCAGTTCTAAGTGTCAAACTTGCTATACATGGATCGGATGATCAGTAACCTGTGCATGAGATCAGTATTTGTGTATAAGAGATCATAGCATGGATTTAATTTTGGACAGACAATTTTTGTATGCTGCCTCAAGGTATTGTGTTGGTGCATTGACAATTTACTTACTAAGGGCAAGAGCTTGATCTGCTGAAAGGCTTTTTAAAGTGCCATTAGAAGATAGTTTAGCTTTCTTTATAATAGTTGCCGTGGACGCGGGAGCATTTGACAACTCATTAAATAATTTAGCTGAATACCGTTTTCGTTCCGCCTGCAAAGCCTGTTCTGCGGCTGATAGCAATTGATCTCATCCATCGTTGACAATAAATCTTGGCTTTTCCTTTTTTGTGTTTTAGAACAACACTCAGAATAGGCTTTTTGTGCCCTCCCTCTTCTACTTGAAGTGGAAGCAATGACATCAGTGCGATATTTCTCCTAGATTTCTCTAATCTGTTTGAAACTCAAAAGACAGTTTACTCATGAAGAAAGAAAAACAATTTTAAAAACTCCAAAACAATTCAACCAAACCCGGTGAGTGGCTTAAAAGTTAAGGATACAAGGATACATTACGTTTAAGGCTTAAGAAAAAACTGGGAAGCTCGATTTTTTTTTTTTTTTTATATAGTTAAAAATGCGTTTTACAGCTAAAACACTCGACTTTATGACTAACCAAAAAATAATTAATTTAAAAAAAAACTCTTTCCAGGAGTCGGTTTTTCTTATTCAGAAAAATATGCGACAAATTTGAAATCGATCGGTTGAGCCGTTTGAAAATGTGGATGATCACGGACTTTCAAAACGTGGTTTCGAGAAAAACGCCCTTAAACCTGGAACATGTTTACGCATAGAGCACTTTAAATAAGGGCGTTTTGCGGTGTTCACTGAATCTCTGCCAAAAACTATTGGATATTTATTCTTCCTATACATTTCGTTTAAAAATAGAAAAAAACCGTCCCCTTGGAAGTTTTTTTTTTATTTTTAAACTTTTCCAGAATTTTTTCTGAGTTTCCGCTACTGTTACGGCCAACAATACATTTTAACAAATCGCCCCGGAGCCTAAGTCGCACAGTGTAAGATTTTGTCAATCTAGGAGGACTTTTAGAAAAAGTTAAACTATTTTTGAAGTCGATGAGCACTTTTAGAAGTTTTTTAACTCTTACATAAACAGGCACAAAATAAAAAAAAATTGTTGTTTGGAAGATAACGGTTTTTAAAGTTGTACTTTAGAAATGCATGCAAGTTTGCATTGGGAAACGAGCATCAGTTGACAAAGTTTAGTCATTTCAATTGCATCGCGTGATTAGTGGGAGCAGCCAAAAGTAATTTTTATACCCGTTACTCGTTGAGTAAAAGGGTATATTGTATTCGTGCAAAAGTATGTAACAGGGAGAAGGAAGCGTTTCCGACTCTATAAAGTATACATATTCTTGATCAGGATCACCAGCCCAGTCGATTTAGCCATGTCCGTCTGTCCGTCAGTCTGTCTGTCTGTATGAACGCTGAGATCTCGAAAACTATAAAAGCTGAAAAGTTGGTATTAATAACGTAGATTCTTGGGCTTCCTACGCAGCGCAAGTTTGTTTCAGCGAGGTGCCACGCCCCCCCCCTAACGCCCACAATCGCCTTAAACGATTTTAAAATGTGTCTGGCGGCCACATCTTTTCAAATTTTTCAAATCGGACCATTCATTAAAAAGTTATGCGCAATCAAAGTTTTATATCTCCATCTCCCTCGCACTCCTAGCTGAGTGACACACGACTATAGCGTTCTCTCTTGTTTTTATTTATTTTAGACAATTTTTGATCCTCTTTCAAAACAAATACATTTTGTTTGAACCAAAAAAATGTTTTTTTATACCCTTGCAGAGGGTATTATAATTTTGGTCAGAAGTTTGTATCGTAGTGAAGGAGACGTTTCCGACCCCATAAAAGATATTTCTCCTAGATTTCTCTAATCTGTTTGAAACTCAAAAGACAGTTTACTCATGAAGAAAGAAAAACAATTTTAAAAACTCCAAAACAATTCAACCAAACCCGGTGAGTGGCTTAAAAGTTAAGGATACAATGATACATTACGTTTAAGGCTTAAGAAAAAACTGGGAAGCTCGATTTTTTTTTTTTTTTTATATAGTTAAAAATGCGTTTTACAGCTAAAAAACTCGACTTTATGACTAACCAAAAAATAATTAATTTAAAAAAAAACTCTTTCCAGGAGTCGGTTTTTCTTATTCAGAAAAATATGCGACAAATTTGAAATCGATCGGTTGAGCCGTTTGAAAATGTGGATGATCACGGACTTTCAAAACGTGGTTTCGAGAAAAACGCCCTTAAACCTGGAACATGTTTACGCATAGAGCACTTTAAATAAGGGCGTTTTGCGGTGTTCACTGAATCTCTGCCAAAAACTATTGGATATTTATTCTTCCTATACATTTCGTTTAAAAATAGAAAAAAACCGTCCCGTTAAAATGTGTCTGGCGGCCACATCTTTTCAAATTTTTCAAATCGGACCATTCATTAAAAAGTTATGCGCAATCAAAGTTTTATATCTCCATCTCCCTCGCACTCCTAGCTGAGTGACACACGACTATAGCGTTCTCTCTTGTTTTTATTTATTTTAGACAATTTTTGATCCTCTTTCAAAACAAATACATTTTGTTTGAACCAAAAAAATGTTTTTTTATACCCTTGCAGAGGGTATTATAATTTTGGTCAGAAGTTTGTATCGTAGTGAAGGAGACGTTTCCGACCCCATAAAGTATATATTCTTGATGAGAATCGATATAGCCATGTCCGTATGTCCGTCTGTTTCTATACCGTTTGCGAGCTCAGAATAAAAGTTAGCGATTTAAAACTTTCACAGTCACTCATGTTTGTGTACGCAGATCAGGTTTGAAAATCGACCCGACCGGACGTCTATATCCTATAGCTCCCATAGGAACAATCGGATATAGCTTTAAAAAAATGAATAAATTTCGCGCAGTGTAAAAGCTATTGACATGAATATTTCCAAATCTTATTCTTTTATGCATACTTTGATCAGGGTAAATCCGCGTCCCGATCGGACGTCTATATCCTATAGCTTTGAGCTTTAATCGTTATCAGTTGAAGAAATTACGAACCAATTCCCGACAATGTCAAATTTGTGAAAATAGTCTCATTCTGTTCGGGCCACTTTAATGGACATAGGTCGCTCGCTAGATTTTTTGAAATATTTATTTTCTGAAGTGAAATTCTTTGCCCAACGCGTTTCTCTTACTAAATATTTGGTTGGTCTTCAATCTTCGTGGTATTTGTAAAATGGCTCAAGTCGTGGTTAAGGGCGGCAAATCAAAAATTTGACAGCGCGAAATATTTAAGTAATAATGGAATTGTAGAAGTCAAGGAAGAAAAATAATAAACTTACAAAAATGTGTACCTCCGCGCCAAAGAGATAAAACCGCATTTTTATATCATGGGAAAGGGTTAAAAAAATCACAAATTCTATTCCATTTTAGATCAAAAGATTGGTGGCCAAAGAGTCCAAAAAAATTGTACCCTATACCGTTAACAGCAAAAGTAAGTTTCGAACTGTTATTACCCCAGTTGTTGCGTGGCTGATAAGAATGTAGCCGCGCGCTCACTGTCCAATTTCAACACTGCTAGGTCGATAACATTGTTTAGTTGTTCAACACTGTTAGTCAGTGTCATATCTAGATTATAGTATTGGAAAACTTGAGAATGTAAGAATAAGAAAGTGACGCTATTAGAAGTGAAAGAGCGGCAAACCAAAAGTGTAAGATAAAAATGTATTAATTTGATTGATTGTCCCAACATTCTGAAATACCTTGCCATCTGGAAAACTCGGTGCCAAGGGTGAACGTGCTTTCGAGAAAGTATTCTTTTACCAAGGGTGAAAGAGAGTGAGGTCAGAGTATACACGATTGTGATCATAGAGAGCCAAATTCGTAAGTTTCGACGACTTTGGCTGGTAAAACGCATATGAGTTGCGTAGAAGTACTTGTGAAGAGAGTGACGTCACAAGTGCGAAATGGATGGTGCAATCGGACGCGGATCTGGTGAACAGTATTCACACGCCGCGGGATATGGAGCAGGTTCAGTTGGAAACGCAGGATGCAGTATCACTGGGGCATTCAGAGGTTTTGAGGACGAAAATGTATCCAGACAAACTGTGATTCACTCTAATGTTTAATCATGCCGGTTACGACGCTTCGCAGAATTTGGCAGGGCAGCAGTTCATACAGCAAGTGAACACGTGCAACATGAATGCGCAGAGGGCCACGCCTCCTTATGCGGATAGTAGGGCGGCGCCAGAATTTATACCGAACGCATTTTCTTATGCGAATCCTCAGGGAAACAACGCAGGTCAGTTCGTGCCGACAAATACCGCAGCGCAATGCGTACCGCCATGTAATACTGTCGGACTTATGCCACCAAACAATGCACCAATGTTTGTACATCAAAATGGTGCCGCAGTGTTCGTTTTGTACCACAGCCAAATGCCGTTTATAATGCTGGACTTAATGCTGGTAACGTTGGAGCAGGAAGACATATGCCACAGTTTGCCGGCACACAGCTCTTACACGTAGGATCATCGGGACCCACATTAACACCAGCTCAAGTTACATCGCGTCAGGTCATATCACGAGACTGTTACGTCGGCATATTAGTGCCCCAGTCCTGAGAAAGGCTTGGGCCGAGGAAGTTGCGTCCTGAGCAGGCACGCTGGCTGCCGGCTAAGCTCGCCGTATTTGGGGTGGTTTCTTTGGAAGCCACTTCCTCTCCAACATAATGAGAATGAATTTATCGTGCCTGAAAAATGGATAGAATTCGTAAAGTCCGTTGGTCTTCTGTCTGCACTGCCCCACAAGCTCAGCTGTAGCTTGATCGTAACACGATCGGGCTGTGATTCGGCCACATTCCCTCCCCTTCACACATTCGTGTGCCAAATGGATCGTCGCGGGCCGCGCAATACGATCCCCTAATGTCGCGGTCGTCAGTCAAAAGTTATGTCATTGTTCTTGACCCCTTCTTCCATGTTTACCAGCTCCCCCCCTTTAATGGGTTTCTACCAAGACATTATGAGGTTCGATTCACATTATAAATTTATTGTAAAAAGGTTTTGTGTATGTGTGCAAATTAACTTTCTCCTTAGTGAGTTGTTTAAAAAAATTTATTTTATTTTTTAACTTCACTTATTCACTATTACAATTGTTTCATAGGTCGAACTTATTTCACTGCTCACTGATTAATGTTTTTTAAACTTCTCGATTCGATTCTCAAAAACGGACTCCCTGCACTCAAGTTCAATGATCAATAATGAAACCTCGGCTTAAGAGATTTATCTCAGAAAAACTGATTAAGAGAATGACTCAAGAGAGTCGGAAAAATAGGATGATGAAATTCGGCAATTAAATTTGAAACTGAATTTCAGCCGGAAATTGATGTTTATGTTAGCGGACTTTGGGGACCGCTTTGGGGCTCCGATGTTTACAATATCGGCTTGGGTGTTTACAGAATCCCTTTGGAGCGGGATGTGTGAAATTGATCTGGGTGGGAATAACTTGGAGGCGTAGTTAGAAGAAATAGCTGACCACGGGCTTATCTCAGAGTCAGTCTGAGTTAATTGGAAATTGGTTCTGAACTCAAAGTTGTTTATAAATTGGGTAAGTGCCCCTAAGTAATGTGTCACATAACTCCCCCCATTCTAAATTGAATCGTCCCGATTCATTGGAACTGATGGGTATATTGAATGTATTTGATTAGTCAATTCGACAATGATATTTTCTTCTAGGGTATTCTCAATTTCGGGTATATTATTTTCTTCTTGTATTTCTATATTGGATTGCCGTGGCTTGAATATTAAAAACTTTCTGTATTTGATTATAAGCATAAAAATTAAATATATAAATGTAAATATGATTAATATTAACGAAATTGGTATTTGAGTTTGTTTAATTTGAATAAAAGGATTTAGTATGTTAATATTATCGAATGAGAGTTCGGAATCATTTGACATAATAAATTCGGATATTACAAATTCTGTGTATTTTCGAGCAGTGATGTATTCCAATATCTTATTATCTACATTATTGAAAGATTTATTATTAATTTTAGTGGTGCCGTTAAAAGTTATTAAATATGACCCATCTAAATAAGTGTCATTAATTATATTATGTCCATTTACAAAAATGGCTCCTTCTTGGATTACATCTATATTTTTATTTTTTTCTCTGATTTTTTTACATAAAGTTTTTTCTCCATTTAGTAATTTGGTAAAGCAAGAACCTTCTGGGTTTATTGTGCAATAATTATTAAATAATTCCTTCTTAAAGTTAGACATTACATAGTATTTATTTCTGCATTTTGCGACGTGATTATCAATTAATAATTTTCCATCATTATGTGAAATGGATCTTGAATTGTAGACTTCACAACGATCGATAATAATGGGGTATTTTATGTATATAATTAGAATATCCTGGTGTAATGCGATTTTAAATTCTGATATATCCAATAGGTCAGTTATAATTACAGGCTTTTGTTCATGTTTATAAATTTCTTGTAAGTCTTCATTGTTTAGAATTTTAGTATTAAATACATCAATTTTTGCAAGTGTAATTGTATCCATTAAATTCATAAGATCGTACGTAACTAAGCGGAGACTATATTTTCTTAGTGGAATTTCTTGATTTTTAAAGGCTTTTTTAAATTCTTCAGATAGAGTTTTTATTTCTTTAAATATTTTAGAATTAATGACGAATTGATCATTACTATTTTGTATTAAATAATTTATCTTATTTTGCACCGTTATAAAATCATCATGATCTGGTGTTCCTGCTATCCATTTCCAAATAGTGCCTAATTCATTAATACCGCGTTTTGATCTATTGGGTATAATTTGTGAGATAAGCATTTTGATAATTTTTAATTCGTGGGACATTTCCCAATGTAAATTCGGATTATTATTTATAAATTCTGATTCAAGATTAATTATTTCTTTATAAAAACTTAAATTAGTAATATGAAATAAATCTGCGTATGATTTATAAATAAGAACATTTTTAGTATCCTTGTAAAGAAAGAAATCATGGTTGGTATAATCCATAATTTCGGATTTGGTTGTAGCTACCATCAATAATACGTACGTTAATGAAATCATTATCTGGAATTTAAGATGAAACATTTTTATTTAAGATTTAATATTGTCTTTATGAATCGTACGATTTCTGCTGTTTATTATAACTTTTTTTTGGAAGATTTTCCTTAACTACTTGTTTTTTGTATCTAGAATTAAGCTTATTTCTTTCCCCGTGTTTCTTTTCGTAAATTACTTCACCTACGTGATAGTGTTTTTCTTGTCTACCTTTATTATAAAATTCTAACATTCTCTCTTGAGCTTGTTTTAATAATAGGGGATTTGTATCATGATGTATTTTATTAAATAATATATCATATGGTCGTTGGTTAGTTATTGAGTGAATTGTTAAATTATATTTTTGAGCCGCTCTAATGATAATTTCAGAATAATCAATTAAATTAAGCTCGTCTTTGATGCAGCGAGCAATTTCTGTTAACGTTGAGTGTGCCCTTTCTATTTGACCGTTAGACGTACTATGTCGAGGATCCGCAAAGAATAAAGAAATCCCGTTTCTCTGAGCGAAAGATTTAAATTGGGATGAAGTGAAACTTGGTTCGTTGTCTATCATCAAGGTTTTGGCCAAGGGAAATTGTTGCAGAATTTCTGAAACTTTATTTTCTATATTTAGTTTATTTGGAATTTCTTTTACTACCAAGAATTTCGAATATGAATCTATACAAGTAATGAATATTAGATTTTGGGCATAATAGATATCGATATGCAAATTTTCACCTTCTCTTTCAGGAATAGGTGCCTCTCCGATAGGAATTTGCACTGGGTGTCTATTATATTTGTTTTGATTACAAATGGTACAATTTTTTATAAATTCCTTAAGCGTTTTGTATAAATTAGGCCAGTAATATAGTCTGCATATTTGCTTATAATTCTCCTCAAGCCCTCTATGTGCCCTACAATGCGTTTCTGTGATGATAAGAGATTTATCTTCCGCATTTTCTACATCCTGGACAAATATTTTTGTATATAAAAATTTATTTATAAAATTTTCTTTAAGTGGTTTTTGGATTATATAAAAATCTTCTAAAGTACAATGAACTCCTATGGTTATATTAGGTGGAATATATTCTCTTAAGATTGATATTAAATTTTCTGGAGTATCATACTCTATTATATGTCTAGTATTTCCGAAAACGGTAATCGACTCATGTATTGTATACCTCCCCGTTGCTATTAGCAATTGTTGCTTAAACTGGTTTAAGGGTTTTCGGGTTTCTTGTATGACATTCTCAAAACTACTTTCGGCTGAATGCTGAGTATTTTGATCTGAGACCGATTCGATACTTTCCGTTAAGTTATTTATTTGGATCCTTGATAAAGCATCCGCGACTACATTTGTTGCTCCTGGCTTATAAATAATTTTGGGTGAATAACTTTCTATAAATGAATACCATCTCTTCATTTCAATATTCTGGTTTTTCTGAGAAATGGAGAAGGACAGGGGTTGATGATCTGTATAGATCTCGATGTTATTTACTCCATATAAATAATTTCTTAAATTTTTAAATGCCCAAACTATGGCTAAAAGTTCTTTTTTATTTGTTGCGTACAATTGTTCTGTTTTGGATAAGGTTTTGGAAATGAAAGTAATTGGTTTTCCTTCTTGAGAAAGAACAGCACCAATAGCTAAATCAGACGCATCAGTGGTTAAAGTAAATTTTTTATTATAATCGGGTTGCACCAGTTCTATTTGTGCGATTAAATTATCTTTGAGCTCGTTAAAAGCCCTTACAGCCGAATCGTCCAACTGTATTGAAGCTCTACGTGAAGCTTTTTTAGATACTTTTTGACCTTCTAAATATTTTGTTAATGGTTTCGCAATTTTTGCGTAATTTTGGACAAATTTTCTATAATATCCTGTAAGACCTAGGAAGCTTCTAAGCTCTCGGATATTTTTAGGAATTGGGTATTTTTGGATTGTAGAAATTTTCTCGGGATCGGTTTTGATCACATTATGAGAAACAACGTAGCCTAAAAAATTAGTTTCTAATTTAAAGAATTTTGATTTTTCAATAGAAATTTTCATGTTTGCGTTCAGCAACATTTTAATTATGACAATTAGATCTTTGTAATGTTGTTCAACAGTTTTTGAAAATATTATAATGTCATCCATATATACATGGCATGTTTTTCCGACTTCTTCTCTTAATATATCATCCATTGCTCTTTGGAAAATTCTGGGGGCGTTAGTCAACCCAAATGGCATTCTCAGGAATTCGTATTTTCCATTGTTTATTGAGAAAGATGTTTTTTGTACGTCTAAATTCACTCATGAGAATCTGATGAAATCCAGATTCCAAATCGATTGTGGAAAAGTATTTAGCTTTCCCAAGATTTGACAAAATTACCGAAGGATCCTGCATTGGGTATCTATCCGGAATTGTATTATCATTTAGTTTTTTATAATCTATTACAAGTCTGAGTTTTGGAGTTCCATCTTCGTTGAAACCCTTTTTTGGTACTACTAGTACTGGGGAATTATAAGGGCTCCTGCTTGGCCTTATAATTTCTTCTTTTAACATTCGATCTATTTCTGAGTTCACAAAATCTGAAGCTGATAGAGCATACGGATATTGTTTGCTATATATGGCCCTATCGTTTTCGGTGTTTATTTCACCGCGAATATCTGTCCTAAACGGAATTTGCATATTTATTTTCGAATGCTCTTTATTGATAATGCTTAGTATTTCATCTTCCAAATCTTTCAATTGATTTGCAGATGATATTTTCATATTGTTAATTTTTTGGTTGTCGGATACTTCAACGACGGCGTGTTCAGGATTTTTAATTCCCAAACTTTTATTTTTGTCGGGTAATTCAACGACGGCGTGTTCAGGATTTTTAATTCCCAAACTAAATTCGCTTTGATTTCCCATTTCAGATTCGGATCTGACTCGAGTCTTTTCATCAAAGTATTTTTTTAAAATAAATTCCTTTAACGGAAGAATGGTGATTTCTTCGGAAAAGGAATGTTGAAGTAAATTATTTCCGTTGTCGTAATTTAATTTTTCTTCCTTTCCATTATATTTTATCGTTCCTTTAGCTGTATCAATCACAGCTCCGATTTTTTTTAATAGGTTATACCCTACTAGCAAATCTGAATCTAAGCCTTCTATTTCGTAAAATGTATATCGCGTATCAAATATAGTTATCATATGATAATATTTTATTATTGAATATCCATTTACTGTGGATACTCTTTTATATATTGGGAGCTCATTTTTACTTTTATAAATTCCTGTTTTTATATAACAAGAGGTTGCCCCTGTGTCAATTAATATTTTTAATTTTTTATTTATTTTTTTATCATTTCTAATTAAGTAGGGTAATCCTACTCCTGGCTTTGGTCTAAAAAATGGTCTTCCTCAATATTATTAAGTCTCATGGTCTTGTTAGCCGGCTGGTTAACAGTTCCAGTTGGTACTCTTTTATTTTGAACCTGATCTTGTTGAGTGTCAGTTTTTTTATTTTGGTTCCATTTATTTTGATTATAATTATTATTTTGGTAATTATTATAACCTTGATTATAACCGTTATTGTTCCTATTTTGAACCTGAATTGATTCATCTACATCCATTGGCTCTGGCTTATTTTGTTGTGGTTTATTCGAGTTCCACTGATTTTGCTGATTGTTATTATATCTGCCCTGATTCCAATTATTATTCCTGTTCTGGTTATAATTATTATAACCATTTTTATTTTGATTGTTATTATTGTAATTATTACTTTCTTGGTTAAATCTTAAACTATTATTATTATTCCTTTAGTTATTATAATTATTGTTTAGCTGTCTGGGCTTATTATTTAAATATATTTGCCCGTTCCCACTTGAATTTTGTTCAATATTTTTTCTCTGTGTGGTTGTAAAAGCATTGGCAAAATGAGCCCTCATATTGTTACTTTCCAATTCCTGGACTATAACCATTGCATTTGGTAAGTCTTGAGGATTCATTGAAAAGATTGTATCAGAAATATGACCGTTCAGGCCGGTTATAAAAACCCTGAGAGCGGTCTTTCTATGTTTCTCGTTCATTTCTGATGTTATTGGTTTATTTCTTCCGTAAGTCATGATAGTTTTATTAATTAATAGAGTTAACTTTCTATTAACAGTTCCGTAATAATCCATTATGGATAATTTACCCTGGCTTAATACACTCAATTCTTGTTCAATAATATGGATTGGACGTTTGTCACTAAAGACAAAGTCAAGCCTGGCCATTATGGCATCGAAATTTAAAACTGTACCGTTATGAGTTAAGTCATCATTTGCCATTCCTGTTATTTTATTCCTTAAGATTGACAATGCAGAATAAAACCTATCGCTGCCTCTGGCATATTGCCCCATAGCTATTTCCGCTGACTCTCTCCAGCTGACATACTTGTCTTCCTCACCTTTATATTCCCTTACAGATTTGATGATCTCATATGATGTTTCGCATTTAATATTTGGATCTACAATTTCTATCTGATAATCTTCAACCTTCTTTACTTTATTTGATAACTGCTGTTTTAGATTTACAATCTCGTCTTTTAATGGATTCAATTCATAATTTACAATCTGTTTTATTAACTCTCCTACATTTAACATTGTGGCGTTTGTTACTGCCTGATTATTTGTAACTTCTTGAGGAGGATTCCCTGTGTGTGGTCTTTTATTACTAGGTCCAGCCTGCTCTTGAGGAGGATTCATTTTGAGAATTTTATCGAATTTTAAAATTAATTCTTCCACTTTGTTTTATTTCTCTTTTTTCAATACTCTTAAATATTAATAATAAAAAAAATTATTATCGCTCACGAATTGTCCTTATTAAATTCTTCCTCTTGTATGATGATCCTGATGGGGTCTTCTTTTTAATTGATGATCCTGGTTGGGGTCGTCTCTCACTCTGTGCCTTCCTTTTAAATGTCTTTTTTCAATTTTTGGTCTTCTTGTGGCGAGGGATTGCCCTTCAGCCAATAATTTTTCCTTCTTAGTTGATGATGATTTGTTTTGTTTTATTAAATATTTAATTTTTGATGTTTTTAAGATTGTTGTTTTTTATTTTTATTTTTGTTTTTTGATTGTCCGTAGCAGTGAATTATGTTACGATCACTATTTTTAATTGGGAGTAAATTTTTTATTAAAGGGGATTATTTCATTTATTAATTTCCACCTTTTTATTTTTTAGTTCAACACAAACTTTTTTATTTCGTTGGTTATTTTTAGTTAAGGGGATTATTGCATTTATTATTTTCCTCCTTATTTAATTAACACAAACTTTTTTATTTCGTTGGTTGTAACTGGGTTTGTTGGCCGCACAAATTCTTTTTTCACTTTAAAATTTTATTAGGATTTCGTTTTAAAGCCTTGCTTTAGAATTTTTAAACGCGCGGCCCCACGTTGGGCGCCAATTAACTTTCTCCTTAGTGAGTTGTTTAAAAAAATTTATTTTATTTTTTAACTTCACTTATTCACTATTACAATTGTTTCATAGGTCGAACTTATTTCACTGCTCACTGATTAATGTTTTTTAAACTTCTCGATTCGATTCTCAAAAACGGACTCGCTGCACTCAAGTTCAATGATCAATAATGAAACCTCGGCTTAAGAGATTTATCTCAGAAAAACTGATTAAGAGAATGACTCAAGAGAGTCGGAAAAATAGGATGATGAAATTCGGCAATTAAATTTGAAACTGAATTTCAGCCGGAAATTGATGTTTATGTTAGCGGACTTTGGGGACCGCTTTGGGGCTCCGATGTTTACAATATCGGCTTGGGTGGAGCGGGATGTGTGAAATTGATCTGGGTGGGAATAACTTGGAGGCGTAGTTAGAAGAAATAGCTGACCACGGGCTTATCTCGGAGTCAGTCTGAGTTAATTGGCAATTGGTTCTGAACTCAAAGTTGTTTATAAATTGGGTAAGTGCCCCTAAGTAATGTGTCACATAACTTGCATGATGGTTGACAAAAATATATAATAGGTGTAAGTGTGTCTCTTTTTGGTTTTGTTTTTGTTTTATTGTGTGTACTTAGAACAGATTAATTATTTTTATTGATCATAAAAATGGTGGCATCACCTAGCAAACTGTTGAAATTGATTTCTGAATATACTCGTACATTGGGTACCGCGGCTACTATAATAGCTTTTTCTTGCTTGTTGCAATGAATTAATGGAGAGAAATCTAGACAGAAGGTCTCAAGGTTTAAATTCTCTAGTTCTGTTACAGATATCGGTACATTGACTTTGGATAGCAAATATTTTACTTTAATAGCGAAATGAGGTTCTCTTGTAAGAGTAGTTAACATCGCCTGTGTTGTGATCATGGTGAAGTTGTACATATATATATATAGATTTAGAGGAAAACAAATATAGAAACTTACTTATTGATATCCTGGCGATGAGATCTCGACGCTCCGGATGCTTTGGGTTTCAAATAATTATTAATGTATATGTAGGTGTATTAGTGCACTTAAAAACAATATTTTTGGGTAATATATATTTTGAACATTTCGATTTTCGCGTAACTAATAATTTTCTTTTCTCATAAAACACTGAACAGACAAATAATGAAAAAAACTATAAGTAAATGGAGGGAATGAAAAAAACGGCACTCAGTCATCCAGGTGAACTTCACTGCGGGGTCTTCTCAAGTAGCGTCTTATTACACATGCAGTTTGTTGTTGTGGTGGCTGGTTTAGTTTTGGGTTTTCAGTGCTGTTACTGATAATTATTTGGTTTCATTCATTTTTATTGTTAGCGTTGCTGTTTCTTTTTTTCTTTTTGTTTGTTTTGGTTTTTGTTGATTGTTTATTTGATTTGATACACTTTGCTGTTTCGAATTTAATCCCGGTTTCGCTCGGGCCAGTTAGAGGCAGCGGTCACGATCCTCTTTAACTCGTGTCCGTGATCCCGTCGGCGTTGTACGGATCTTTTATACATTCTGAGTCCTCGTAGGACGATAAGGACCATTATTAACACTGTGATCAGACACAAGACATTAAAGACTTTCACGATTTCGTCCTTGTGGTCTACCACTTCGACATTGTTTATAACGTTGGCAGTGTTGCCTTCCGCTTTTGAAACTTTGGACCCCATTTTTCTGTTTTGGGTCCTTTACACGGAGTTTACGTGCACCGCGAAACAAGGATTCATGTTCTTTGTTTTGAACTTTCCGGCGAACGGATTATTTTGTTCTTTGCGCTTGATTGGTATTATTACCGGCCGTATCTGAGAATCTGACTGACTTCTCCGTGGAGTTTTAGTTCTTTTATACAATAGCTGAGCTTTTCTGTTTTGCTTCCGGGTTCTTATTTTCGTACCTAAGTGTTCCCATCTAGGTACCCATTTCCCCTTTCTCTAGCTAACTTTAAAATTTGCGCCTGCTAGTGCACGACATGCTGGAAAACAATGACGTCGGCGAGTCGAAGGCACACGTCACAGAATGTGGCTGTGACCATGGCCTGGCAAATTGCAAAGGGTTCCTATCCATGTCCACCAAGTCGAGAGTGGAATTTATTAAATCCAAGCGACTTTGCTTTTGTTGCTTTGGGAAACATATTGTCCGTAACTGCAGAGTAAAGAAACTTTGCAATATCGATGGATATAAGTTACCGCATAACGTGCTCTTGCACTACCCGAATACTGAGATTAAGAGCGAGATTTGTATTGACAAGGAGGACAGTCCTGGAAAAACCGGCGAGTCACATTCCAGCGAGTCTACGGTTTTCTTCCATGAGAAATCAACAACAAAGGCTCTGTTCCGTTATATACCAGTAACATTACACAATGATTCCCGTAGCAAAGACGTTTATGCTCTAATCGACGAAGTTGCATCCTGGACGCTAATATAACGATCGTTAGCCGATGAACTAGGGCTTGACGGGCCAGAGGAGCAGCTTTGTCTAAAGTGGACTAGCGACGTGACCCAAAGCAAGTCAAAATCGAAGATCGTCAGCGCCTCTGTTTTCGCTGAGGGTCGACCGGAAGTGAGACACGTACTTAAGGGAATGCGCACTGTAAGCAACTTGGATCTTCCACTGCAAAGTATCGATGATCAGACACTCAAAGGACGTCAGCACTTGATAACGGTTCCGATCTCAACATACAAAGATGCCAAGGCGCAAATTATCATCGGCCTGGACAACATTAAGATCAGTGTGCCGCTGGAAGTACGTCAAATTGAAGGTGATGATCTTATTGCTGTTCGATGTAAACTAGGATGGGCTGTGTATGGCCGCCAAGGACCGGAAAATGGCACGCCGCCTCGTGTTTTGCATATCTGCCACTGCACTACAGTTTGCGGTACGCGCAAACTTGACGAAGCTAAGAAGGCATTTTTCTCGTTGGAATCATTCGGCGTGATCGTTCCTAAAAAAAACCGTGGCGATCTAAGGAAGACGAACAGGCGCAAAAGATAATGGAGGCAACTACAAAGTACATTTCATTCGGCGTGATCGTTCCTAAAAAAAACCGTGGCGATCTAAGGAAGACGAACAGGCGCAAAAGATAATGGAGGCAACTACAAAGTACATTTCCAACGAAAGTCGCTGGGAGACTGGGTTGTTGTGGAAATACGACATAGTCAATATAGCCGATTCGTACCCCATGGCTCTCAAAAGGCTCAAGTGCCTTGAAGCAAAAATGTTAAAAGATCCGAAGCTGAAAACGTTCTTGAATAATACTATGCAACACTACGAGGAGAAGAGATACATTCGCAAACTTAAAAAATGGGAGTTGTCAAACAGTCCACGTTCTTGGTATCTTCCTATATTCACGGTGACAAACCCAAACAAGAAGAAGACACGTCTGGACTGCAACGCGGCAGCACAAGTTGACGGCATATCACTAACGACACGCTTTTAAAAGGAGCAGATATGTTGGTGTCCTTTGCTGTTGCGCTTCAGAGAAACTAATCGCCCACCGGATACATTCGTAATGCAAGTGATGACGTTCGGCGCTGCATGCTCGCCGTCACTTGCCAACTTTATATTTTTGGAGATTTGGTGAAAGTCATCCAGAAGCCGTCAAAGCTATTTGCCGAAACACGTTCGATGACGATTGGTTGGAGTCAGTTGATACAGAGGAACAAATGGTTCAACTAGCGAGCAATATTAAGGATATTCACGCGAAGGGTGGATTCGAAATGACAAATTGGCTCCAAGCGCGTCGTACGCTCTCTGAATGACGTTTATGAGGCCTAAGTATCTTGGCACACAGGACGAACTGCTGGAGAAAGTGTTGGGAATGTGGTGGCTGCCCGAGTCTGACATGATAACGTTTGTCATTAGGCCTGAGTTGCTACAGAAGTCGTCAGCTGGATATAATACGAAGCGCCGAGTGTTGAGTACCGTTATGTCCATTTTCGATCCACTCGGGCTTCTTGGATTTTTTAACGTGCGTGCCAAACTTATTCTACAAAATATTTGGAGTGAGCTGGGACGACGCAATCAAGGAACTGGATGAGATTGACTGGATGAAATGGCAAGCCTTGCTGCCAAAACTGCGCATTCCTCGCTACATGTCATGCTTGAGTAATATTAAGAGCCTGCAACTACATATGTTCGTCGATGCTAGCTTGGATGCTTACGCTGCAGTTGCATATATGCGAGTCGATCTTGGAGACGAAATCCCACCAGCATCGAAAACCAGAATAGCACCTTTGAAACCCATATCAGTATCACGAATGGAATTTATGGCAGCGGTTTTGGGATTGCGCTTGGCCAAGTGTTTGGAGTCTGAGCTAGCAACCGAAATTAAAAACGTGTATTCTGAACTGATGCTCAAGATGTTCTGTTCTGGATAAGATCCGACGCCCGCAAGTACCCGTATTTTGTAGCTTTGCGTGTCGGAGAAATTCTTGAAGGTTCCAAAGTTAGTTAACTAAATGTAGCGGACAATGACACTAAATGGACAAAAGGTGTTGAGGTAATAGTTCATTAAAAAATCTAAAACAAGAGAGACTCAAGTATTTCACCACAAGGAGGAAAGTAAGAAACAAGTCTCGCCGCTGGCATCTGTTATGCCGGATCCACTACGATTCAGCAAACTGGAGCGTCTGCGTGCTGCCCAAAAAAAAGTGTTAGATTTTCTACGCCTTCTTCCTGGGAAACCGCATGGACCTGAGCTGGAGAGATTGCTTTGCTTAAGCGCGATGTCGAAATGGACACAATATTCATACGGACATGCAGAGGAAGAATTTTTTGGCGAAATTCAATGTCTAAAAGAAAGTCCCTGCCTGACAAAACTATTGGATACCAGGCCTAAGAGCACTTGTGAAAGAAATCATCAAAAACTTCCCCGCGTGCTGCATCAGGCGAGCACAACCTATTCCACCGATGATGGGAAGTTTGCCAAAGGAACGCCTTTCACGACATACACTGCCATTTTCGTTTACTGGAGTACACTACTGGAGTACTACTACTACCGATTGAAGTTGCTGTAGGAAGGCGCCGCGAGAAGAGATGGGGAGTTTTATTTACCTGTATAACAGTTCGCGCTGTTCATTTAGAATTGGTGCCCTCTCTTTCAACGGACTCATTTTTGTTAGCTCTAAAACCATTTACTGCTCGCAGAGGTGTGCCCCTTAAGTTGCTATCCGACAATGGAACGAATTTTCGAGGAGCCAGCAGAGTACTTTGGCAAGAGATCGAACGAATATCCACGTCAGCAGTGGAAAGCAAGTATCCGGAGATGTCGTTTATCTTTATTCCTCCGGGATCGCCTCTTATGGCGGCGTTGGGAGCGTATGGTGCGTTCTACGAAGTCAGTCCGGACGAAAATTCTGTCGAACGCCGGATTGCATTTCAGTGAGTCAAAATCTCCGAAGTGGGCCACCCCTGTTCCGAAGGTCCGATTTTCATCGAACTTGTTGACTTTTCCTGTTCACAACGACAAAATAGGGAGTACGTTTGAATGGTTTTGCGAAATTTTGAGTTCTACCGGAGTTATAGCGGTCACAATATGGCATTTTTGCCACTTTTTCGAAAAAGTTGCACTCAGTAATTATTGTATATCTTGGGAACGGTTGGAGACATTTTTAGGATGTTTTCACTAATCGATCAAGAATTGTATTTGCTTTTCATAAAAAAAATATTAAAAAAATTTTAAATTAATTTTTTTATAAAAAATTTACAAAATTTTTGTTCAGTGTATTTATACCCGTTACTCGTAGAGTAAAAGGGTATATTGTATTCGTGCAAAAGTATGTAACAGCTAGAAGGAAGCGTTTCCGACCCTATAAAGTATATATATTCTTGTCCGTCTGTCTGTCCGTATGAACGCTGAGATCTCGGAAACTACAAAAGCTAGAAGGTTGAGATTTCACACACATATTCTTGGGCTTCCTACGCAGCGCAAGTTTATTTCAGCCGAGCGCCACGCCCCCTCTAACGCCCATAATCGCCCACTAACGATTTTAAAATGTGTCTGGCGCCCACACCTTTAAAGATTTCCGAGAAGTATAAATGCAATTTTGTTGTGTATAAATATACCAATCGAAATGTAGAAGTCATTTTTCAAATCGGACCATTTATTAAAAAATTTTTCCCAATCAAAAAAATGTTATATATCCATCTCCCTCGCACTCCCTTTAGCTGAGTGACGGGTATTAGATAGTCGGGACACCATCCCGACTATAGCGTTCTCTCTTGTTTAAGATTTGTTATCTAAGCTTCTAGCAAATTTAATTCAAATCGGACAACTATATTATAAATTAAAAACATAAGAACAAAAGAAAAATTCATAAGAAAAAAACAAGAGCGAACGCTATAGTCGGGTTGGTGTCCCGACTATCTAATACCCGTCACTCAGCTAAAGGGAGTGCAAACGCTGTACTCGGGTTGGTGCCCCGACTATCTAATAATCGTAACTCAGCTAAAGGGAGTGCGAGGGAGATAGATATATAAACAATTTTGATTGCGTATAACTTTTTAATGAATGGTCCGATTTGAAAAATGTCTTCTACATTTCGATAGGTATTAATAAACACTATAAAATTGCGTTTATATATTTAATATTTAAAATTTTATATTTACATTTTATATTTAAAATCTTAAAAGATGTGGCCTCCAGACACATTTGAAAATCGTTTATGGCGATTGTGGGCGTTAGGGGGGGCGTAGCACCTTTTTGAAACAAACTCCTAAAATCTGCATGCAAAATTGCAATCTTCTAGGTTTTATAGTTTCCTAGATCTCAGCGTTTATACGGACGGACAGACAGACAGACAGACAGACAGACAGACGGACAGACGGACAGAAGGACAGGCAGACAGACGGACATGGCTAGATCAACTCGGCTAGTGATCCTGATCAAGAATATATATACTTTATAGGGTCATAAACGCTTCCTTCTAGCTGTTACATACTTTTGCACGAATACAATAGACCCTTTTACTCTTCGAGTAACGGGTATAACAAAAACCACCTATCAAAATTAAAAGCAAGGAAAAAAAATTGAATCTATTAGTAATTCAATATTTAGTGTTGGAAAATTATTCACAATCACGAAGACAAAGCAATATCACAACAAGTAAAAAGCGGAAAAAAATTAGTTGTTCGGCCAGTTTTGCCCTGGAAAAAAATATGAAGGGTGTTAGTATTTTTACGATTGAAGGCACATCTGCAAATGTCTGCAGCCAATTTTAACACACATATTACTTGAAAGCCAGACGAACAAATTGGCCTACCAACCAATTGTTGGATCTTGTTGGATCATCACTTAAACCTTAGCTAATCATAAAAAAGACGTTCACAAAATAGACACAAAACATGTATTATTTCAAATTGATGTAACGAGAACGATTATTATTAACATCTCGATATATATATAATACCTTCAACTTCAAAATCCATTTCACAGAATATTAATTTTGACACGAAATATGATAAATACACGCTTTCAAAGTTTAATGTTGCTGCGAAAAATAAGTGACGCGCGCAGTTTTGCTTTGCAACTAAACACGTTCTCACGACTTTGGGTCTATTTTTAGAAAGTATTTTAGAAAGTTTTACAGAAAAATCTGGTAAGCCACGAGGAAGCTTGGGTATTTTAGAGACAATCTGCGAAAATAGAGTTTAAATATTTTATGGTCGGTTTTTTTTGATTTTTGGCCTCTGACGGAACCATTGTGCACAGGAGTGGTGCGGGAGTAAGAAAGTCATGACAACCGTACTCCAAACTAATTTTAAGCGAACGAAGTCGCTCCGGGTAAAGCTAGTTATATATAGGTACGTATTTGGTCAAAACATCGAATCTTAAGATTAATATTTAACTTGGAATGATATTGGCTTTGCTTACAGAAATTGTAGTTATTTTTTATTTTCTTCCATGGCGGAAATAAATTAGAGCTCTTACTTCTGCTACAAAATGAAAAATACTTTTTGAAAAATAAAACCTTAGGCATTTGGTCAACAGAACTGACTATTGATCGAAAATCATATTGATCGGAGCACCAGTTTAAGTTTTTAAAATCAATAACAAATTTGAACTTAAATTGCCTCTTTCCCCTCCCCTTTCCACACAGCACTACCCCTCCCCCTCATCAGTTTTCTTGCCTGTTGCTCTCTCGGCCGTCGCTCTCTTAGCATCCGCTCTCTGGTCTTCGCTCTCTCGGCAGGCTCCCACAAAATGCAACGCAATAACTTAGAAAATCTAAATAAATTCGTTAAAAATACTTAAAAAAGTGTTAAAAAAATTGAAAAATAAAACTTAAGCATTGGGGCCATAGAATAACTAATGATCCAAAACTCATCTTGATAGGAGCAGCGGTTTAGATTTTTAAATTCGAAAAGCTAATTTTAAATGTAGCCCTCAAATAATGTGGGATATCGAAATTTCTTTTAGATTTCTAATAAGGCCATTTTAAAACCTACAATTAGGCGAAATCCAAATTTCGAAATTTCAACCACTTTAGAAGTTAAGCATTAAATACATTTAATTTTTTTGCTACAAATATTGATTTTGGAGCTGTTTGGTGCCACTGGGGGGACATGTCGTATCTTAGTGGGCGGTTAGGCCCCCAATGGAATACTGTGAAAAAATTTGTCTGCTCCCTAAAAATCGGTCTTTCATTTTATAGTCTTTAGAGATAGAGGTACGAGGTAGTCCCGTCGGCTACCTAATGTTAATGTCGGCTTTTAGTATGTTAACGTGCGGGACGGGACTTCCTTGTATAGTTTAACTATGCACTCACACATGCGCAAAAGACTTTTTTAATCGTCGCACAGTTGCGCCTTTTGACTTTTTTTTGGTAATAAATCATAACTTTTGAACCAGTGAAGATAATTGAATGATGTAAACGGCAAATGATAGATAATTGATCCACCTTTCCAATTATTGCTTGAGACAGGGAGTGGGCGTGGCAGAGGAGTACTTACAAATCGGCAAAGCCAGAATTTAAAAACAAATCCATTTTTTTCCAACAAAAAATAACTTTTTCTAAAAAGTTTTTGTTTTTTTTAGTTTCTTTTTTTATGTTGTAATTTTTAAAAATTAGTAAAAAAAAAAAAAAAATTGGGGTTGGGGTTAAAAAATTTTTTTTTTATATTTAATGTTTTTTGAAATAATGGTCACAATTTAGTAAACTTGGTAAATCCAATAGACCTAACATTTCTGGACTATAATTACTAGATTCTAACTCTGTGACAAGGTTGTGATTCCATGACCTTAAAATACAGTTTGGATTCGCACATACTAAATTCAATGCTTAGGCAGCGTAAGTTGTTTTGAGCTGGCAAAAGTGGCTATTTTCGTTTCTGAATTACTTTTAAACGTAATTTTTTACAGTAACATGATGTATACCAAAATTTAAGGAATCTCAAGGGCTATACAGTTTGAAGTTTTAAAGGAAATTGTTGAAACCGTTTTTGAGAAAAATAAAAAGGCTAAAAAAAAAAGTTTACAAAAAATTTGTTTTGTGCATATTTTTTAAATATTACATTTTAAATACCTTTCAAACGAGATACAGCACAAGTCTGTAGCTTCAGTAGTTTAGAAGTTACGGCCTTCCGTATTTTAGCTATTTATAGCTCTTTTTCCGCTAAACTAGCGGGTTTTTTCCAAAAGTGGTAAAACTAAAGTTTCTTATATCGAGCTGTGGAACATAATATCAAATTTTCAAGACTTTAACACAATGTTTTGGACAAATCTTTCACAAGGTTGCTCTTTTGGTTTTTGGCTCTTAAAACCGCGGACGCACGCGGACGCAGCTACAACTTTCCTAATATCAAGAAGAAAGTCCAAATATCGTTTTACGGAAGTATAAAAAATATAATATGAAATAATTTTTTTTTTTTTCCATCAAAGTTGGAAAATATGGAAAAAATTGACGTTTCGCAAATAACGCATAACTAAGAGATGCGGCTGGCAAACTGCAATATGTTTTACTTTTCTTACTCTTAACTAACACACCAATCAGTGGAAAAAAGAAGCAAAGCGATTCGATACCTAGTTTTTAAGATATACCCCCGGAAGTGCGAAAAATTACCTAAAAACTGTGTGTTTTTTTTAAGTGAAAAATTGTTCAACTTTGAAAATGCATATCTTTTACAACAATTTTTTGATTTGAAAAAGGGTTACATATTTGTAATAGTGGATCAATTACCTGTCGATTGGTATGGGTCTAGGACAAAGTCGAAAAAGTGATTTATTGCACGTTTTTTGGCCCAAGGCGCCACTGTGCGTCGTTGAAGAGCAATCGGTAATACTCTAGTTTACGGTCCTCCCCCCGAATTTTGCGAAAAAATTATCCTCGACGGACCGCGAATTCTTAAGAATTTACATGAAGAAATAAAGGCGCGGTCTGCCATAGTTTTTTTATAATCGAATTTCAAAGTTTCGTGTTTTCTATAAAAATACAGTTGGCTTTCCTACGACTTGCTATAAAAAACATACGTTGTCAAAATAATAGGCCTTCTGAACTTCCAACTTTTATTTTTTTATGGCTGGCTGCATCGCAATTTGAAAAAAATTTCTATACCATAAAAAAGTGTTTGGACTTAACAGGTCTTGGCAATTAACATACGAACATTTATGGGTAACAACTTTGAATTGGAGAGAGAGATCTTAATAAACCGTACTTTTTTCCTGCACCCTTATTTATATGGTCATTCCAACTAAGTTTATTATTGAATATGATACCCAAGTTTGTAGCATTTTCAACATATTTAATGGGCATGCTGTTTATCATCAATGGCTACAGGACAGCAATATTTACTTTCTTTTTATACACACCAAAAAAAAACTATGTAAAATCAACTATTTAATAGTGAAAACTGCCCCAACCCATAAAAAACAGAAAATGCCCCAAAAAATAGTACATTACCTATAAAATAGTAGATTACCTACAAAATAGTATTTTACCCGAAAAAAAATTGTTGTTTTTTTAATTTATTTTTTTAGCTATTTTTATTTTTAATTTCTTTTGTTATATTAATTTATATGGAAGTCATTTAAAGACACTTACATTTCACAGATACTTAAACTTACAAATCAGGTTTTTTGCCTCCGCTGGGAATCGAACCGGGGCCGCAAACATCGGAGTCGAGCACTCTAACCAGTAGGCCACAGAAGAATGATTTTCGGAGAGGAAAATCTATAGACTTGAAATCAACAATAAACAAAAAAAAAAAAGAAAAAAACATGAGTTTCAAAAGCGGGATTTGAACTCGCGACCCAGAGAATATGAGTCGGATGCTCTAACCACCCTAAGACCAGAAAAATAGTTGACCTACAATTTATAACTGTATTTTTAAAACAACAAAATACATGAAGAAAAAATATAGTTGTGTTACGATATTAATTGTGGTGTCACTATTCAATGCCTCAAAAAATAAAACAACAAAATACACGCGAACAAATAAAATAGTTTTGGTACGATATTAATTGAGACGTTACTATTAATGTGCCAAATTAATAAAACAACAAAATACATGAAAATTTCGTAAATAGGTTTTCAACTATTTTAATTGTAATATTCTATTCAATGACCAAAAAAAGAAAACAACAAAATACATAAAAAATTCAGAAAATAGTAAACTACTATTTTTCTATGTTGATTTTATTATATATATGTATATGTATTACGAGACATTTAGATTTCGTTGGGTTTAGACCAAGGCCATTGTCTTTGGCCCAGCTGCTAACACACTCGTTAGTTCTATTAATGGAACGGCTAACAAACATCTGGACATCATCTGCGTACATGTGAACATCACTATTTGACAACACACAGGGAAGGTCATTAACATACAGAGTAAACAGTAAAGGTCCAAGAGCCTTGGGGCACACCACGTTTAAGGACTACAAAATAAGACGAAACATTTAATACAGGGATCGTAATTCTTATTATTTTTAAAATAAAAATTAGAAAATAATAATTATTATTATTTTAATTTTTTCAATTTTTATTATAAAAATTTAAAATAAAAATGTAAAATAAAAATGTAAAATAAAAATTGAATGCTAATATCTTTTAAACCAATGGGAATAGTGCAAAAATCTAAAAACAGGATTGATCTTCGAGTCAATACCTTTCATATGAGTTATGACACGACCATGTCCAAGGACATTTTAAGGACTTAAAATGGCTTTTAATGTTCTATGTATGTAACTTCTATGTTTTTTGGAAGTATTATGACGTCATAAAAACATGTAGCACCAAAAAATGTAAATGATAAGAATAAATATCCCAGTCGAAATGCACCTGTCCCTCTGTCTGTTTTTGCATAAACTAATAAAAAAATGAAAGCCGCGAATTTTCCAATTATTTATAAGTAAATTTAGTTAGGTTAATATATGTATGATCCACAAAAACACATCCTCTTGATCTCAAGAATTCGCGGATTTTGAAAAATCGGTGTAGAATATATCTTTAGGTTTTTTTAGTTAAGTTATGTATGATCCACACAAATATATCCTCTTGTTCCTAAGAATTCGCGGTTTTTTGAAAAATCCATAATTATAGAGCCAAGTATAAGCAATAGTGACTCAGCTATGAAGAGAACGGTTCAACCAATCTGAAGATCATCCTGTTCTTAAGAATTCGCGGGTTGAAAGAATCAATATATAATCTATATAAGCTCCCTATATTAATCGATTTTTTAAAAAACCGCGAATTCCTAGGAAAAAGAGGATATATTTGCGTGGATCATACATAACATAACCAAAGAAACCAAAGTCTACATCGATTTTTCAAAAACCGCGAATTGAAAAAAATTGAAAATAAGCCTGATTTAATATTACAACAGATTGCCGGCGATTTTTTAGATACGAGGTCATAAGTTTGACAGCAGTTATTGAGAAATTAAACTGAGTTTTCAATTTTGAACACAAAACTACATGATTAACACAGTCAACAACTGTACTATAGTCAAGAAGTACTAGAAGCGTCACGTTGGATTTGTCTGCATGTTTACGTAGTATTTATATCGTCCGAGATTTTTAGGATTGCTGAGGTGCAGCTACGTTTTATTCGGAATCCCGATTGGTTGTTATTAAGTACTGCATTATCACCTATATAGGCGTTTTTGGGCTGCCATAATGTTCGCAAAGGCTTTCGATAAGAACGGTAGAATTGATGTAGGTCGGATAAGTAGAGTTTACAAGATTCAAGCCTAGTGATTCCATGTTAATTTTAAGGTGCTCTTCCCGAAGTATGTTGCTGTTAAGATCACCCGCTAAAAGTATATCTTCATAATTTGTAGGGATGTCTGATAGCTTATTTAAAATATCGTCATAGTTAATGCTACTACGTGGGCGGTATATGCAACCCAGCAGCATTTTTTTTGGTGAGAACTGATTTTTAATTTCAAGGAATTGGGCTGCTATCGGGATGCTTACATATAAACTTGGACACTCATTTTTTACTAACATACATTACTACCCCACTACCATGACTGACATGGTCCGCTCAGTAAACGCTATAGCCATCACACGAAATTAACACATCACAAACATTACCGCCAAGCCATGTTTCAGAGACACAAATAATATCTAGACCAGAATTTACAAATAAATATTTAAACTCATCGACTTTTCTCGGCAAACTTAGAGCATTAATGTGACAATTATGTGTATGCGCAATAGGGTATGGCTATTTATGTCAGTTAGGTTAAAACTGTCTTCCATTTCCAAAATTTAAATAAAATTATTAGCTGCTCACGCACTAGATATGAAATTGATTAAACAACACGGAGAACATTAAGTAAACAAAGCGAACTATTGGGTGGGCAAGAAAGTCATGTCGTTTTTTTTTAGTAATCGTTTTTAATCTAATTTATTTACGACTAATCGAGCACCAGGGTAGTATCGTTCTAAAGCTTATTGTCTTAGGTACTATCGATGAAAATTTGGTAATTATTCGATAACATTTGTGGAAGCTATAGCAAATTAAACATGGAGGATCAAAGTTAGCATTTTCGGCATATTTTGCTTTTTTATTTCCGAAAAGGAAAAAAAGCGGTCGAAGCTCGCGAAAAATTGTGCGAAGTGTATAGTAAAGATGCCATGAGTGATCGCCAATGGCAGCGCTGGTTTGCCAAATTCAGGCTCGGAGATTTTGGAGTTTAAGACGCCCCACGTTCTGGTCGACCATCGGCCGTTTTTGACGAACAAATTCAGGCTTTGCTGGATGAAAACCGGCGTTATACATCGCGCGACATGTCAGAGAAGCTCAGTGTGTCGCATACAACGGTTGAAAACCATTTGAAGAAACTTGGCTACGTAAACAAGCTCAATGTTTGTGTTCCGCATAACTTAAAGGAAATTCACCTAACTAAGCGTATCAATATCTGCCATTCTCTGCTGCAACGGATTAAAAACGATCCTTTTTTGAAGCGGATCATTACTGGCGACGAAAAGTGGCTTGTTTACAATAATGTCCAACGAAAAAGATCATGGAACAAGAAAGATGAGCCAGCCCAAGCCACATCAAAGGCCGATATCCATCAGAGGTAAGTAATGCTGTCTGTTTGGTGGAATTGAGCTGCTGGGACGGAATGAAACCATCAATTCAGATGTGTACTGTCGCCAGCTATCCAATTTGGCGGAAAAAAATTAAAGAAAAGGAGCCGGCACTAGCTAATCGCAAGGGTATAGTCTCTCAACATGACAACGCTAGGCCCCACACATCTTTGGTCACTCGGCAAAAATTAACGGAGTTGAATTGGGAAGTGCTACCACATTCACCTTATAGTCCGGACTTAGCACCTTCAGATTACCATTTGTTTCGCTCTCTTCAAAACTCTTTGAATGGTAAAAACTTTGATTCAGATGAGGCTGTCGAAAACCACTTGTCTCGATTCTTTGCTGGAAAAGACCAAAAGTTCTTCGAGCGCGGAATTATGCAGCTGCCCGAGAGATGGTCATTAGTGGTCGAACAAAACGGCCAATACATAATTGATTAATTATAAGTCCTGATATAAATCAATCATCTTTAAAAATATTGAAAAAAAAACGACATGACTTTCTTGCCAACCCAATACAATGATTTTTAATCTAACAAATACTAAAACTATGGATATGCGTAAGATTCCAACATACAGTAAACCAAAAATAGATGGAATCGAACTCGAGCTATCGGGTAAAGCTAAGTACCTAAGAGTGAAACTAGACCCGAGCTCTCGTGGAAACAAAAACAGCTAAAGAGGCATTAAAATCATGCCCAGCTGCCGCGTTGAACACTATTCTGGATATAATGCCTATATAACTTTTCATAAAGGATACGGCAGCGCAGAGTGCGGCCAGACTGAAGGCAAATCTCGGTCGTCTTTATTAGATTCTATTTTCAGATTCCAGACGTGTTGAGTACCCTGTACCAGTTTTGGGTTAATGTATGTATCCCAACTACGGAAAGCTATCGGTAAATTTACGCCACTCTTTATTATATCATATATTTTAATTTTTGCAGCATCACTGGATGTTACATGAGGAATTTTCCAGCTAATATTAGTCATTTCCAAAACATATGTATGGTTTGCTTTGTTTTTAACATATACGTCATCCAGATTTTTTGTCAGCAAAAGTACAAGTTCATGCTTACAATTCAATAAAACTTTTCTATAATCCTCAGCAAAGCCCAATACATTTTTTAAGGGTAGCGAGAAATTAAAATTAGCTTTTGTATTAAAATCATTTCCACCACTCCATCCAGCATTTGAAAGTTTGCGACTATCCTGACGATTTACCGATAGATAATTTTTAAGTGTGGTGCTCATGCCAACAAACCGGGTTCTATCAATTTCGTATCCATTTACTTCATATCTAATTTCATCAATAAAATTTTCCATACAATTATTGTGAAAAGTAACATCGATATTATCAGTGGTGGTTGTACCATCGACTGCTACTCTCTTAACAACTCCTTAAAAATTAAGATAGCTTTCGTGAGAAAGTACATACAAGTCCTGATTTTGAATACAAATACGTATTTCATCATTTGCTTTAAATGTTTGATGATATGAGGAATATGTATGATATTCCTTTTTCGAAATACTTTCATCTGAAAACGGTCTCTCACGAACATTTAAAATTTCATTCATTTTAATTGCTTCTTATTATTATTATCAGATTTGAATTTTGAAGCCCAGTGATTTTAAAAACAATTTGTTTTTTAATGTAAGACCCTTTCGATTTAATCCTGTTCCTTTAGCTTTACAACTGCTAGTGCGCGGTTGATGAAGTATACCGATGCTTTTATTGTAAATTATCATTCTATTGCGCGAATATGTATGCGAATTGATACGTTTTCACCACGCAAATTCAATAAATCTCCGTTCTGATCAACGATATGTATTGAGAGAGTACTTATTTCTCTGCAGTTAATAGGTAAATAGATGAGATTGTGTGGTGACACAGTCATTTTATAGCCCGGTGGAACCGAAATTGCAAACTCATGTAATACGTGATTTGGAATATTATCAACGTAAGATCCACTCACAATATTACACTCCAAACGAATCGAATTAATTTTTAATTTTTAATTAAATTATCGGACAAGTGATTCTGGTTTGCCTTTAACACTCTTTGCTTGAAACCAAACAATTGACCTATTGACCTCTCCTTATTAAAGTATATATCTTCTTTACTGCTAATTATTTCCACTTGAAGTGTATTGTTATTGTTTACAATTTTCACTGTATTTTCCAGATTATAATCCTTTAACTTGTTGTAAATAAATTGAGAAATATCGATGAGTTCATAGGAGCCGGTGGGAATAATAATAACTTTATCACCAATATGAAAGAGGTTGTTACTTACATCCACGTTGGGAATTGAGTTGTACATGTTAAACTCAACTAGCGCACACTCATATTCCCCGATTAATTCAATTGGTGGAAAATAAACTGTGTTTATAACGGAACTATTTCCATTCACTGATAGAGTCAATGATCTAACCATTTTGAAATCTGTTGTTCAACTGGGTGTCATACAACCCCGCCCCAAACTTATATTAAAATTAAAGAACAATAAATTGATCAAATCCTTTTCTATATCGTCCCTTATCAATATTATCATCCTTACTTATAAATAAAAATCCATATTTATCCTCCCAACATTTTTGACAAATTTTCGTAAATGTCTCATAATTCATGTCAGGCATGATTTGATCCCGAAATATGTGTCGCATATTTAAATCATCCTGTTTAAACATAATAATTACATTTGCATTGTCCCGTATAAGATGTTTTGGTATCCGTGTATATGTTTGACACAAATAAAAAGAATCAATATTTTTGTGACGACCCATACAGAAATATGATCGAATATTATCCTGTTTCTCACAAGCCACATCATCGAAAATCATGATTGAATTATTTTTTGCTTCGGTGGGTGGTAAAACAGTTTCGTTCTGAGAGAATGTATGATATCCCATACCCTTAATCGGTTTTAATAGCTTTTTCAAGTAATCATATTTCGGTTGGTATAGACTCTTTGAAAACACGTATATATTTTCAAATCTCAAACCATTTGGACTCTCAATTAGACTGATCATTACATTAGTTTTCCCGCAGTTGGATGGACCAACCACAAGAGCTCTAATTGTGTTTGGTAATAATTCACTGTGACGTGGTGGTTGTTTAACATTGTTCACGTTCTCAATGTTACGAACAAGAATGTTATTAATCGCATCCTAATATAAATATGTTTATTCCGTGATAAATCTTCAATGAATAAAGACAATATATAATGGGGAAACGTTTTTATAATCACATCAGTCATTATTTACATCGTAAACGTGGAAGTGGTCTTATTAATAAGTTAATAGATTCTCTTCCGATTGAGTTTCACATTCCTGGATATAACTATTGTGGACCCGGTACAAAGCTTGCAGAGCGATTACAGCGTGGTGATAACGGAATTAATCAGTTGGATGAAGCTTGCAAGGTTCACGATATTGCCTATTCACAAAACAAGGATCTAAGCAATCGACATAAGGCAGATTCTGAATTAATTAACAAGGCTTGGGAGCGAGTAAAGGCGAAGGATAGTCCTCTTAAGGAGCGAGCAGCAGCATGTTTTGTAACTAATATTTTAAAAGCAAAAAATCATTTTGGAATGGGTGTTTGGAAGCGAAATAAGAAAAAACAGAAGAAGAGGAAGTGTAGGATGATGAAAATAAATAGACTATCATCTGTTGTAAGAGAAGCTAGTCCTCTTCCTTTTTGCTTTCAAAATATTAGTTACAAAACAGAAGAAGAGGAAGCGTAGGATGTTGAAAATAAAAAGACTATCATCTGTTGTAAGAGAAGCTAGTCGGGAATTGAAAAAGCGAAAGCCTCTGGATGTGGTTAATGCAATTAAAATTGCACGTAAAGCAATACATAATTCAATCGGATCTAAGAAAAACGTTAAAGTTCCTCGAATAATTAATGTACCCAAAATGTGGGGTTTTTTACCACTGGTACCCATCTTAACTGCATTAAGTGCTATAGGTAGTTTAGCTTCAGGAACTTCTAGTGTTGCAAAATTAATAACAAACGCAAAAATTGCTAAGCAACAGCTAGAAGAAAATAAAAGACACAACCGACAGATGGAAGAAGTTTCCGTGGGTGAAGGTCTATACTTAAAACCCCATAAAAATAGTTACGGCTTATACCTAAAACCATACAACAGTCGTGGTGGGAGAATGAAGAATCAAAAAAACTAATTGGTCAGCTACCCAAAAGAGCATTATCAAATATAGATATAATGGAATTTGCTCAAAGAAATATACCGCACTTTAGGGTAGTGTTTATGAGAGACTCTCTCCCAAAAACACCTAAAAACAAGAGAGAACGCTATAGTCGGGTGCCCCGACAATCAGATACCCGTTACTTTTGAAATATTGAAATTTTTAAAATCGTATATAACCGACTCGGCTAGTGACCCTGATCAAGAATATACTTTATAGGGTCTGAAATGCTTCCTTCTAGCTGTTACATACTTTTGCACGAATACAATATACCCTTTTACTCTACGAGTAACGGGTATAATAATGAGAGTGGAGTGATTAACTTGGATGACTCGAATTCAAGGGGTACACATTGGGTAGCTTACCACAAAAACAAAAACAACATATTCTATTTTGATAGTTTTGGAAATTCACCAAAAGAAGTTGTGAAATACTTAGGGAATGATATCAAATATAACTATGAACAGGTACAACGTTTTGGAACATACAATTGTGGACACCTGTGCATTAAATTCCTGCTTTCATTCAAATAAAGTAACTGATGTAATGACTTTTAACAAGGGTGGAAGAAAAAAAAGGGTGGAAAAACAACAACAACTTGTTGCTTTGGAAATCTTCGGTCTGAGAACTGGTATAAAATGAGCTCGGAAATCGTTGAGACTTTACAGTCAGAACTTTAACATTAACTTGTCAACTCGATCAGCTTGCTTCTCACTTAAACCACCTTCTTCGAGGACAAACTTCAAACCAACAACAGTAACATCATGAATCAACCAATTCCAACAGAAAGTGATGGACGTCATTATGGAGGAGCAAATTCTTCGAGGCAAGGTTTTAAAGGAGTTCAACACGCGAGCATTGAAGCCCTCGCTAACTCAAAATAAGATGGGTATAAACGTCAGCTACCCAATTAATAATGCGCAGAGGAAGAAAACTGTTTATGGGGACTCCATTGCCTTGGAACTTGATAAATATATTCTATATCTACCTAAGAGATATAACGCTATGAAAGATGTCCATCTAAAGTTGCTCAAGAACAAGGAATTTCGATTTATAAAAAGAAGCAATGATTTCCTTCAACTGGAGTTAAATAGAATTGTTTAATTTACTTATCACTCTGTAATATTTATAAAATGTATATCATTTGTACTCAATCATTTATTATACTCAATAAAACACGCACACCCGCACACATACTTTAACATGAGGAGAGTATTGTGAAAGCAGAGAGTGCGGTCGCGTTTTAAAATCGCTCCGTCTAATTCCTCTAGTTTTCAGCACAAACCAAACAGCGCAGCCGGCCATCCGGCTAGGAGAACCAGCACACGTACCTTGACATCTTCTGGTGGCCAGGAGGCCGTGGGCGACATCTGGGAATTGTATCCCCAACAGGTTTGGCGGCCAGGCAGGGGCCGGTCATTGGTGAGGGAGGGGAGGTGTCTCTGCCTCTTACATTTTCCACTCGTTGTTTGTATAGTTGTTGCTAAATTTTTCACTCGCGCTTTTATTTTCGCAAAACACACGTTCAGTGGTGGAAAGCGCTTGCGCGATCAGCTGATCGTAGTGTGCGAAAGGGGCTGCGGGTGCCATAGCAGCGAGCTTCGGACAGGGTGCAGGCCAAGCACGTAAGTGCGTGCCGTTGCACGTAGGGAAATACTGGGCGGTCCTTTTGAATTTTGGCGGTACTTTTAAAAAATGTAAATATATTTATTTTTTAATATTAAGATTTATTCTTTATTTTAAATTTTATTTTTTATCTTATTTTTTAAATTGTGTCCGATTGAATATCAGCAGGATACTGCGGGAAAAAGGTCCAACCTCCCCGAAAAACCAGTGCACCCGCACTGAATCCCCCAGGCGGGGAAATGTCGGGCAGGGGATCGGGGGCACAACATCCTGGCGTCAGCCTAGGAGTTGTGCCAAACGATAGTGGAGGCACGCCGGCAAACAAAGGCCTGGCGCCGCCGCCTAATGCCGACGGCTTTCACACGCCGTTGTCCAGTCTACCTGACTGGGCCAACATGGGAGCTGACCCGTTTAAAAAAAGCAACGCGATGGCGAGATCGCCAGAAAAAAGGGTGGAGTGCGGTGGCAAGCAGCCTGGCACACCCCCAGTAGGAGGAAAAAGCACCCCAAAAGCTGCTGACGAAGAGCAGGGGGATGTGCTAAAACAGCTGTCCGGCTTGGGATCGAAGGCCAGGGAGCTGAAGAAGCTAATGGACGGAAAGCGCTCCATAACAAACCCCATGAGGGATATTGTCGACGAAATCGACTATCTCCAGCGGGAAGTCCTGTCGGCTGTGCAGGGCATAATCGAGGAACAGGAAAAGGCTAAGGAGACAGTCATAAAAAACCTGCGCAGAAGTGCTCGCGAGCGGAAACAGTAAGCGACCCAGGGGCCAAGAAACTGGGAAAACGCTAGCTGTACCGGCAAAAAAGGCGATGCACAACGCACCGGACAGCAATGCCAGCCAAAGTGCTAAAAATGGGAAACACGCTGGGACAGAGAGCACCAGCAAGCCCAAAAAACCTGGGAAGAAGCCTGAAGAATGGCAACAGGTTAAACAGAAGATAAGGAAGCCAAGGATGCGACCGCCTCGCAATGACGCGATAGTGATCGCCACCTCCTCTGGAGGGTCCTATGCGGACATCCTTAAAAAGGTTAAGGCTGAACCGCAGCTGAAAGAGCTAGGACAAGCCGTACAGGCTGTCAGGCGCACAGCTAAGGGGGAATTACTAATCCTTCTAAACAAGGTATCTGACCCAAAAACCGCGGAGCTTCAGACCACAATGAAGGCGGTCCTGGGCAGCAATGTTGATGTCAGAGCGCTGACTGAGACAATGCTGGTCGAGGTAAAGGATATAGACGAGATCACCGAGAAAACGGACATTCTATGTGCGGTTAAATCACAGTTCGATGTGGAGCTGCCGGAATCCGCGGTGATGAGTCTAAGGGCGGCATACGGTGGCACAAAAACCGCCACACTTAGAGTCATGCCCGACATAGGGAGACGGCTCATAGAGAAGGGAAAAATCAGGCTGGGTTGGACTTCGTGTAGAATCCGCTCAAAGATAACACCTAAAAGGTGTTTTAAGTGTATGGAGTTTGGCCATATAGCAGGGAACTGCAGGATCCAAGAGGACTGCTCAAAATGCTGCTACAACTGCGGCGCAAAGGAGCACCAAGCCAGAGGCTGCAAGGCAAAGGCCTGCTGCATACTCTGCAAACGCAAGAAGGAGAAGGATTGCGACCACCCAACAATGAGTGGGAAATGCCCTTACTTCAGGAGGGCTATGCAAGGGCTTAGGGGTAAATGAAGTTCCTTCAAATAAACCTAAACCACTGCGAGGTTGCCCAATTGTTGCTGGAGCAAAATGTCATCGAGGAAAACGTAGACATTGCACTCATAAGCGAGCAATACAGGAATAACAAGAGAGAACGCTATAGTCGGGTTGGTGTCCCGACTATCTAATACCCGTCACTCAGCTAAAGGGAGTGCGAACGCTGTACTCGGGTTGGTGTCCCGACTATCTATTGGGGCTAAAGGGAGTGCGAGGGAGATAGATATATAAACAATTTTGATTGCGTATAACTTTTTAATGAATGGTCCGATTTGAAAAATGTCTTCTACATTTCGATAGGTATTAATAAACACAATAAAATTGCGTTTATATATTTTTAAAATCTTGAAAGATGTGGCCTCCAGACACATTTGAAAATCGTTTATGGCGATTGTGGGCGTTAGGGGGGGCGTGGCACCTCGATGAAACAAACTTGCGCTGCGTAGGAAGCCCAAGAATATGTATGTGAAATCTCAACCTTCTAGCTTCTATAGTTTCCGAGATCTCAGCGTTCATACGGACAGACGGACAGACAGACAGACAGACAGACAGACAGACAGACGGACAGACGGACAGACGGACATGGCTAGATCGACTCGGCTAGTGATCCTGATCAAGAATATATATACTTTATGGGGTCGGAAACGCTTCCTTCTACCTGTTACATACTTTTGCACGAATACAATATACCCTTTTACTCTACGAGTAACGGGTATAAAAATTTCGGAGAATGGCTAGCAGATAGTAGCAAAAAATCGGCAATATGGAGCTGCGGAAATCCGAAGCTTCAGATTAGCAGGAAAAAAAGCGGAAATTGCTTCGCTAGGGCCCATGTGAATGGTACAGCGTTCTATAGCTGTTACCTGCCGCCAAGCCATAGCCTTCCCCAGGCAATATCTGTGCTCGAAGAGATTGCAGAAGATGCCCGGGAAAATCGCCCAGCCGTAATAGCCGGGGACTTTAACGCCTGGGCTACCGATTGGGGCTCTACCCGAACAAATCCGAGGTGAAAGGCGCTACTTGCGAGTTTCGCCGCACTTGACCTAGTGCTGATGAGCTCTGGAACGAAACCGACTTTTTCTAGAGCCGGCACCAGTTCCATCATTGACCTCACATTTGTGAGCGCTGGATTGGCCTCGGGCTCCAGCTGGGAGGTTAGTGACACCTACATGGGTAGTGACCATCCAGCAATAATCTGCACGATAAAGTCCAGAAATGGCCCACCACAGGTTCCAAAGACCGTGTCAGGGTACAAAATAGAAACGCTAGACGTGGAGATGGTACAGATGTTTTTCGAGGACCTCTCCACTAGCGGCTCAGCTGAAGAACGGGCAAACCACATCGCAGACTACACCAAGCTAGCCTGTGATGCATCTATGCAGAGAAAGGGAAAAAACCCATCAGGAAGAAGACCTGCATACTGGTGGAACCAATCCATTGCGGAAGCCAGGAAAGACTGCCACAGGGCAAGACGCGCATACCAACGCTCAAGAGGAAGGCCCGAATTTGATTCACTTCAAATAGTTTTCAGGGAAAAAAGACGAGCCCTGGAAAAAACCATAAAAGAAAGCAAACGCAGGTGCTTTAATAATATATGCGAAGAAATAGACTCCAACCCATGGGGCTTCGCATATAAACTCGTCACAAAACGGCTTCGGGTATTTAGTAGGCCATCGCCGACATGTCCAGTCGCCCTAAAAAGGATAGTGGAAACACTATTCCCAGAGCAAGAGAGTATGGCGCGAACCTCACAGATCGTGAACACTGCGAGCATAAAGCTCACAAGTGCCGAAGAAGTCCTCCGGGTATTGAAGACAATACTGGACGACAAGGCACCGGGACCAGATGGCATCCCGAATAAAGTTCTTAAAATTGCAATAAAGGCAAACACAAAGGAGTATGTTGACATGTATAACGCATGCCTAACAGAAGGTGTGTTCCCTAGTCGCTGGAAACAACAGCGGCTGGTACTCATACCAAAGGGGGACAAGCCGGCGGAGGAGCCTTCTTCATATAGGCCACTCTGCATGCTAGATACGGTGGGTAAAATTCTCGAAAGAATAATCCACTCCCGGCTAGAAGGTGCCCTTGTCGAAACCAACGGCCTCTCAGAGATGCAGTATGGATTTCGGAAGGGACTATCTACCATCGACGCCGTCGGTAAACTGTGTGAAATCGCAGATAAAGCCATCGAGGGGAAAAGGTGGCTGTACGGCACTAAGCAGTACTGCATAGCGGCAACGCTGGATGTTAAAAACGCATTCAACTCCGCTAGCTGGGACCACACGCTAAATGCATTGAGAAACCTAAATGTTCCAATGTATATACAGAGAGTAATAGCGAGCTACTTCGAAGGCCGCCTGCTCCTGTACGAAACTGATTCCGGGCAATCGACCCACAGGGTGAGCGGGGGAGTCCCACAAGGATCAGTCCTAGGCCCATTGTTATGGAATGCCATGTACGATGGGATCCTTAGGATCACGATGCCCGAAGGGGCACGACTCATTGGCTTTGCCGATGACGTAGCTATAGTAGTTTCTGCAAAGAAACTCCCAGATGCGCAGAGAATCTGCAACGAAGCTGGGAAACGAGCAAGCGCATGGCTCGACGCCAAGGGACTCACCTTGGCAGCGCACAAGACGGAAGCAGTCCTGATAAGTAGCAGGCAGATAGTAGAGACGGCAACTATCAAAATTGGAGAAGCCACAATTAAATCTCGCCCAAGCCTCAAATACTTGGGTGTCATGATTGACCACCGGCTAACCTTCAAAGATCATCTAGCGTATGCTAGTGGCAAGGCAGGTAGGACCGCGGCCGCAATCTCGAGGATTATGGCAAATACTCGGGGACCGAGGCAACCAGGTCGGAGATTACTGGTTAGCGTTGTCACATCGACGCTGATGTACGCTGCTCCCATATGGGCCCGAGCCACTGAAACAGAAAGTTATATGCAAGAAGCCGAATCCGTGCAGAGGCTGTGTGCCCTGCGGGTATGCTGTGCGTTCCGCACGGTATCCCATGATGCAGCGTTGGTAATATCGGGAATTATACCGATCGACCTGCTTGCACTGGAATCAGTGGAGATCCGAGCAGGCAGCACAGGAATCGCAACTGCTGAATCCCTACGGAAAAGGTGCAGAGAACTCACCATTGCGAAGTGGCAAGAGAGATGGGAACGAAGTAGCACTGGACGTTGGACGTATAAGCTTATCCCAGAACTGCAGAGATGGCTGGGAAGGAAGCATGGACATGTGGACTTCTACTTAACGCAACTGTTGACAGGACATGGATGCCTTAAATACTACCTAAATAGGTTTAAGCATGAAAGTTATCCGCACTGTCCACTCTGCGAGTCGGATAACGAAGACGCAGAACACGTGTTTTTTGTCTGTCCGAGATTTGAAAATGAACGAAGAGATCTGAGCATGAGGGTTGGGAGGACGCCAGCCGCTTGTAACCTGGTGGATATTATGCTTGACTCAGAAGAAAATTGGTCTGCTGTATGCAACATGGCCACAATAGTATTCAAAAAACTGCGCATCGCAGAAAGACTGCGAAATTCCAATAGGATAGAATCCTAGAGAGCCCTAAGGGCATTCCCCCCCCGGCGAAGTAATACCTAACGGCAGTACCGCCGGGGAAGCGGGGAGGGGGTGGAGTTTTTACTGGGTTAGAGTCCCAGACTTCGGCAAGCTAGCCCAGCTCCGAGTTGGCTTTCGATGCTTTTCACCACCACTAACAAAAAAAAAAAAAAAAAAAAAAAAAAAAATACTTTAACATCATTTATTTAAAGAGAAATGTCAATATAAATATATATATATATTATAACTTTCATTAGTATGAAATGTAACCCTCTAAAGTATAGTTCATAAACCGGTAATACATCTTTTGTGCTGACGTTGGTAAAAGTTTTGAGAGTAACCAAAATGAGTCAATTTATTTTAAGTCAGCTAACTAAAACGAGAAATGCTTACGAGTTGGAAGAAACTTTTAAGCCAATAACAGATCCCTTAAACGAACTAGTTAGTGAAAATAAAAAACGAAAGTATATGAATACAAACGAAGATAAATCATCGGTTCTAAAGCAAAAAAATGAAATATTTAAAAATGAAACCCCCAGTAAAAAGCTTAAGAAACATCAATTAAGTTATGATGACGATGATGATCATGATTATGATTATGATGATAATCATAGCCGAAATGAAGAAAACAAAAATGTATAATGATGGTGATACTAGTGACTCAGATGATACATTTTTTTCACAATCACATATTGAAATAGAAGCAGATGCTACTTACGAGTTGGAAGAAACTTTTAAGCCAATAACAGATCCCTTAAACGAACTAGTTAGTGAAAATAAAAAACGAAAGTATATGAATACAAACGAAGATAAATCATCGGTTCTAAAGCAAAAAAATGAAATATTTAAAAATGAAACCCCCAGTAAAAAGCTTAAGAAACGTCAATTAAGTTATGATGACGATGATGATCATGATTATGATTATGATGATAATCATAGCCGAAATGAAGAAACAAAAATTTATAATGATGGTGATACTAGTGACTCAGATGATACATTTTTTTCACAAACACATATTGAAATAGAAGCAGATGCTAGCAGTCTAATTCATGCAGACTATGATTTTAATATTAGCAGTCTATCGAGAAAAAAAGTTCTGGACAACGCGTATGGACCTAGAAAAAGTTAATCAACCCCCAAATCCTTAAATTTGGGAAATAGTGAATTACATATAAGTCATAATAAAATTCATTTATCAAGTGGCAGCACGTGGGATTTGACTCCTGGGCTTTATTCTCTTATTGTTCATAATAAGCCAACACAATTCAGTAAGACAGACTTGAAAAATTATCAAGAAATCATTACTGAGACAAGTGCACATAGAATAGATTTTGATCCAAATAAGCGAATAAAAGGAACTAGAGGTTACAAGTATACAAACATTATTAAAAAGTTCATGAGCAAAGAAAATATACCTCCTTCAGCTATATCCACCGCAATTCAATCAAAACAAATTGTTTACAATTTTCACTGTATTTTCCAGATTATAATCCTTTAACTTGTTGTAAATAAATTGAGAAATATCGATGAGTTCATAGGAGCCGGTGGGAATAATAATAACTTTATCACCAATATGAAAGAGGTTGTTACTTACATCCACGTTGGGAATTGAGTTGTACATGTTAAACTCAACTAGCGCACACTCATATTTCCCCATTAATTCAATTGGTGAAAAATAAACTGTGTTTATAACGGAACTATTTCCATTCACTGATAGAGTCAATGATCTAACCATTTTGAAATCTGTTGTTCAACTGGGTGTCATACAACCCCGCCCCAAACTTATATTAAAATTAAAGAACAATAAATTGATCAAATCCTTTTCTATATCGTCCCTTATCAATATTATCATCCTTACTTATAAATAAAAATCCATATTTATCCTCCCAACATTTTTGACAAATTTTCGTAAATGTCTCATAATTCATGTCAGGCATGATATGATCCCGAAATATGTGTCGCATATTTAAATCATCCTGTTTAAACATAATAATTACATTTGCATTGTCCCGTATAAGATGTTTTGGTATCCGTGTATATGTTTGACACAAATAAAAAGAATCAATATTTTTGTGACGACCCATACAGAAATATGATCGAATATTATCCTGTTTCTCACAAGCCACATCATCGAAAATCATGATTGAATTATTTTTTGCTTCGGTGGGTGGTAAAACAGTTTCGTTCTGAGAGAATGTATGATATCCCATACCCTTAATCGGTTTTAATAGCTTTTTCAAGTAATCATATTTCGGTTGGTATAGACTCTTTGAAAACACGTATATATTTTCAAATCTCAAACCATTTGGACTCTCAATTAGACTGATCATTACATTAGTTTTCCCGCAGTTGGATGGACCAACCACAAGAGCTCTAATTGTGTTTGGTAATAATTCACTGTGACGTGGTGGTTGTTTAACATTGTTCACGTTCTCAATGTTACGAACAAGAATGTTATTAATCGCATCCTAATATAAATATGTTTATTCCGTGATAAATCTTCAATGAATAAAGACAATATATAATGGGGAAACGTTTTTATAATCACATCAGTCATTATTTACATCGTAAACGTGGAAGTGGTCTTATTAATAAGTTAATAGATTCTCTTCCGATTGAGTTTCACATTCCTGGATATAACTATTGTGGACCCGGTACAAAGCTTGCAGAGCGATTACAGCGTGGTGATAACGGAATTAATCAGTTGGATGAAGCTTGCAAGGTTCACGATATTGCCTATTCACAAAACAAGGATCTAAGCAATCGACATAAGGCAGATTCTGAATTAATTAACAAGGCTTGGGAGCTCCTCTTAAGGAGCGAGCAGCAGCATGTTTTGTAACTAATATTTTGAAAGCAAAAAATCATTTTGGAATGGGTGTTCGGAAGCGAAATAACAAAAAACAGAAGAAGAGGAAGCGTAGGATGTTGAAAATAAATATACTTCCATCTGTTGTAAGAGAAGCTAGTCGGGAATTAAAAAGGCGAAAGCCTCTGGATGTGGGTAATGCAATTAAAATTGCACGTAAAGCAATACATAATTCAATCGGATCTAAGAAAAACGTTAAAGTTCCTCGAATAATTAATGTACCCAAAATGGGGGTTTTTTTACCACTGGTACCCATCTTAACTGCATTAAGTGCTATAGGTAGTTTAGCTTCAGGAACTTCTAGTGTTGCAAAATTAATAACAAACGCAAAAATTGCTAAGCAACAGCTAGAAGAAAATAAAAGACACAACCGAAAGATGGAAGAAGTTTCCGTGGGTGAAGGTCTATACTTAAAACCCCATAAAAATGGTTACGGCTTATACCTAAAACCATACAACAGTCGTGGTGGGAGAATGAAGAATTAAAAAAACTAATTGGTCAGCTACCCAAAAGAGCATTAACAAATATAGATATAATGGAATTTGCTCAAAGAAATATACCGCATTTTAGGGGAGTGTTTATGAGAGACTCTCTCCCAAAAACACCTAAAAATAATGAGAGTGGAGTGATTAACTTGGGTGACTCGAAATCAAGGGGTACACATTGGGTAGCTTACCACAAAAACAAAAACAACATATTCTATTTTGATAGTTTTGGAAATTTACAACCACCAAAAGAAGTTGTGAAATACTTAGGGGATGATATCAATTATAACTATGAACAGGTACAACGTTTTGGAACATACAATTGTGGACACCTGTGCATTAAATTCCTGCTTTCATTCAAATAAAGTAACTGATTTAATGACTTTTAAACAACAAGGGTGGAAAACAACAAGGGTGGAAAAACAACAACCTGTTGCTATGGAAATCTTCGGTCTGAGAACTGATATAAAATGAGCTCGGAAATCGTTGAGTCTTTACAGTCAGAACTTTAACATTAACTTGTCAAGTCGATCAGCTTGCTTCTCACTTAAACCACCTTCTTCGGGGACAAACTTCAAACCAACAACAGTAACATCATGAAACAACCAATTCCAACAGAAAGTGATGGACGTCATTATGGAGGAGAAAATTCTTCGAGGCAAGGTTTTAAAGGAGTTCAACACGCGAGCATTGAAGCCCTCGCTAACTCAAAATAAGATGGGTATAAACGTCAGCTACCCAATTATCAATGCGCAGAGGAAGAAAACTGTTTATGGGGACTCCATTGCCTTGGAACTTGATAAATATATTCTATATCTACCTAAGAGATATAACACTATGAAAGATGGTCATCTGAAGTTGCTCAAGGACAAGGATTATCGAGTTATAAAAAAAGCAATGATTCCCTGCAACTAGAGTTAAATATAATTGTTTAATCCACTTATCACTTTGTAATATTTATAAAATTTATAACATTTGTACCCAATCATTTATTATACTCAATAAAACATGCACACACACACACACACACATTAAATTCTTTTATTTGAAGAGGAAATGTAAACAACTACAACAACAGTAAAATGATTATTTTTCAGCCAAAAATATAAACATATAAATAATATACATTTTATAACTTTCATTAGTATGAAATGTAACCCTGTAAAGTATAGTTCATAAACCGGTAATACATCTTTTGAGCTGACGGTGGTGAAAGTTTTGAGAGTAGTCAAAATGAGTCAATTTATTTTAAGTCAGCTTACTAAAACGAGAAATACATTAAAGAAAAAGTTCAATGATCTAAAACATTTTAAATCACAAAATGCTTACGAGTTGGAAGAAACTTTTAAATCGTCGTTTAAATCATCGGTTCTAAAGCAAAAAAATGAAATATTTAAAAATGAAACCCCCAGTAAAAAGCTTAAGAAACATCAATTAAGTTATGATGACGATGATGATCATGATTATGATTATGATGATAATCATAGCCGAAATGAAGAAACAAAAATTTATAATGATGATGATACTAGTGACTCAGATGATAAATTTTTTTCACAATCACATATTGAAATGGCTACAGAGTCGGAATCACCGCTAGAAACACCACTAGAAGCACCGTCAGAAATAGAAGCAGATGCTAGCAGTCTAATTCATGCAGACTATGATTTTAATATTAGCAGTCTATCGAGAAAAAAAGTTTTGGACAACGCTTATGGACCTAGAAAAAGTTCATCAACCCCCAAATCCTTAAATTTGGGAAATAGTGAATTACATATAAGTAATAATAAAGTTCAATTATCAAGTGGAAGCACGTGGGATTTAACTCCTGGGCTTTATTCTCTTATTGTTCATAATAAGCCCACACAATTCAGTGACACAGACTTGAAAAATTATAAAGAAATCATTACTGAGACAAGTGCACATAGAATAGATTTCGATCCCAATAAGCGAATAAAAGGAACTAGAGGTTACAAGTATACAAACATTATTAAAAAGTTCATGAGCAATGAAAATATACCTCCTTCAGCTATATCCACCCCAATTCAATCAAAACAAAGAAAATCAAATAAAAAGGGATTTGGATACATGACCCTACAACGAGCAAAACCCAATTATATTTATTGGGATGATGTCAATGAATTAGTTGAAAGATTGCAGCTTTTAATAGCTTCAAAGGCCGCTGGCAACACTAATCACAATAACGAGATCATGTCTATAATAGAAGAACTGCGAGAGGCTAAAATTATATATTAATTGAATAAATAACGTGTACAAACTTTAAATTACCTTATAATCAAAATGTCTGTCGACAAGTTTGGACACTTTTCAGACGAAAAAGAGCACACAGATATTTTAAAAAGGGATATTAAAACTGTTGTGGGGTTATACATTGATGGTGACGATAACCTGAATACTCAACAGAAACGAATTAAAAATTGTGGGAACCCAATAGATTATTCGGATGCAACGACGAAAAAATATGTCGATGAAAACTTGGATACGTTAAAGAGAGACCTTAATACGAAAACAAATACATCCCTTAGTCGAAGACTTTCTAAAATAACTTATTTGGAAAATTTAGTTCAAGTTAATAATGGGAGGGTTGATAATGTTGATAAAATTCTAACCAATATATTAACAAAGATTACTAGTGTTGAAAACTATGTTTATCAATATGTTACTCAACCGAAATCAGTTTTAAAATCACAGTCGATTGAAATAGAAGGTACTGCAACTCCAATAGTAAGAAAGTTCTAGTACCAAAACTATGAGTGATAAATTGGGTATTGTTAAAGAAATTCATGCTCCGTGTCGACGTAATTTTAAACGTCGAAGGGTAGTGACAAAGGGTATAAATGATCTCTGGCAAGCAGATTTAGTGGAAATGGGAAAGTATTCAAAGCTTAACGGAGGATATTTTTATATTTTGACTGTTGTGGATTGTTTTAGCAAATATGCCTGGGGAGAAGCATTAAAATCAAAAAGCGCTAAAGATGTCTCAATGGCAATGGAAAAAATTTTCAAATCTGGACGTGGAACACCAAAGAATTTACAAACGGATGATGGAACTGAATTTTTTAACAAACAATTTAAAGCGTTGATGAAACAATATGGAATTAACCATTATTCTACCTTTTCAATTGTAAAAGCTTCAATTGTGGAACGCTTCAACAGAAGTTTGAAGGAACTTATGTGGCGTGAATTTAGTTTTAGCGGAACATACAAGTGGGTTGATATGTATAAAAAATTAATTGATATATACAACAAAAGACCACATAGAACAATTAAGGTCGCCCCAATTGACGTCAATTCTTCCAATGAAAAACACATTTTGAAAACAGCCTACAATCATCTCAAAATGTTTAGCGTGGGAAATTGCGTAATGGAGATTATGTACGCATCAGTAAATATAAACATGTGTTTGAAAAGGGCTATACACCGAATTGGACTACAGAAATTTTTAAAATAATAAGTGTGAGAAACACATACCCTACCACATACTTGTTGGAAGACTTCGAAGGTAATCCAATACAAGGTGGTTTCTATAAAGAAGAACTGAAAAAAACTCGTTTCCCAGACAAATATTTAGTGGAAAAAATAATAAAGAGAGACGGGAATAAAGTCCGTGTACGTTGGTTGGGGTTTTCAAAAAAATATGATAGCTGGGAATCTAAAGATAATATTTTATAGAGCAACTCTTATTCGGATTGAAAATAAAAATAAAAAATAATAATAAATATATAGTCCATATACTAATCAACTCAGCAACAGAAAAATGAATATGATCAGACCCGCATGCTCATGTATCAGCTTATGTACAAAATCAAAAAATAGTTTCCAACCAAAATCCCGCACCACCCTACGTATACATTATCAAAATTAAATTTCCACACTTGTTGGAAGACTTCGAAGGTAATACAATCCAAGGTGGATTCTATAAAAATGATCAGACCCGCATGCCCATGTACGTACACAAAATCAAAAATAGTTTCCAGACACAATCGCGCGCCCACATCGAAAGGCACCACCCTACGTATACAAAGTCAAAAATAGTTTCCACATACGCACACGCAAAGACTGATAGAACGTTCTGCTTTCTGTGGAGGGCGTGTGGAGGGCGATAAGAATGTTTAGTCAAGGTTGGTATATTGTTTCTGTTTTGATGGAGTGGTTCGCCAGCATATTTATGTATGATTGCCCCATCCCTTTATTCGTTTACATAAGAGTTATATACTGAAATTTCTAAATAAAAAGCACTGGGGCGCTCATGATTTTTTCAGTAGCGATCGCAACCAAGACGAGACGGTGAAAAATTGAAAAACTGTTTGCTCGTATAAAAGTGAAAAATAAAAAATTTAAAACTCAATCTCGAATCAATAATTACGTGTGTGAAAATGGAAAGTAATAAAATAATGAAACTATTTTTGTTAATAGTTTGTGTAATAGGAGTAGTGGAAATGGGTGTCATACCCACTACACATCTATTGAGTTACAACGAGACAACGAATACCCCAATTTTTCGAATTTTACTGCCTAACAATGATATTTTGAATATTCAGCTGAAGTTGTATCTATATAAGAACAGTTCACTAGCGAATATAAATAACATTGAGGAGTTAGAGAGAAAACTAATAGCCCCACGAGGAAAGAATATCAATAACAATAAAAAATGAAAAAAAAATTTGTTTTCTCTATGTAATTTAATTTTAGAAGCAACAACAATAGCAAGCAATATTACAGAAGAGAGTAAACTAAAAAAAGATGAAGTCGATGAAACACCACAAGGTAAATTAAAATATCAATAACAATCACAAATTACAATTTTTTTTTTTTTTGATTTTTGTTAACTTTTGTTTATGATATTTAATTTCAGAAACAACATCAACAGAAGCAACAACAACAACAGAAGCAACAACAACAACAGAAGGAACAACAACAGAAGAAACAACAACAACAGAAGCAACAACATCAACAACACCACCACCAGCTAATTTTCAAAATAATGATGAATATGATGATTTGTCGTCACCCTCCAAGCAATCATTCACGCCAGTAAATGAAGTAGATGTTAATAATAATGATAATGTAAGTGAAGAGTCAAAAATTTTAATCAAAACAGAGAAACGTAGTATAGAAAAAAAGTATTCTTTTCTTAAACAAGAAAGGAAGCTAGTTTCGGCCAGCCGAAGCTTATATACCCTTGCAGATCATTCCTATTAATTTACAAATCGCAAAAATGTTAAATTTCCTATTATTTCTCTTATTTCCGATCGTTCCTATGGCAGCTATATGATATAGTAGTTCGATTTTGATAAAATTAAAATCGAAATTCGGAAATATTTAAAAAGAGTCATATCCCAGAGTAGAAGAGAATACAATAAAAACCAACGAAGCAATAATTTATTTCCTATTATATTCCCATTAATTTTTGGATCGTTTCTATGGCAGCTATATGATATAGTCGTCCGATTTTAAAAAAAAATTTATTCGAAATTCAGAATTAGATAAAAAATGGCATTTCCAAAAGTAGGAGGCTCTAGGTTCAAAAACACCCAAGATAAATTTTTTTTGCATTTTTTCCCCCGATTATTCCTATGGGAGCTATATGATATAGTTGTCCGATCCGGCTCGTTCCGACTTATATACTACCTGCAATAGATAGAAGACTTTTGGGAAAGTTTTAGCCCGATAGCTTTAAAACTGAGAGACTAGTTTGCGTAGAAACAGACGGACAGACGGACAGACGGACGGACAGACGGACAGACGGACAGACGGACATGGCTAAATCGACTCGTCTAGTGATGCTGATCAAGAATATATATACTTTATGGGGTCGGAAACGTCTCCTTCACTGCGTTGCAAACTTCTGACTGAAATCATAATACCCTCTGCAAGGGTATAAAAAAAGAATTGTTAGAGAAGTTTAAATCAGATTTGCTTGAAATAGAGAGGGCGGAACTATTGTAACAGGAAACAGAGGTTTCGATAGATATTATAAAGTCAGCTATAGAGACCTTTTCACTTTAAGAATCCAGTGCCATTACGTTTCAAAAAGGATAAAAAAACATTCCCATCTAGAGACGTAAAAGGTACAAATAAACTGTGTAGAAATGAATGAAGAATTATTTTACTATCCACGTATACCAAAAACAATAGATTTACCACCTCTACCAAAGGACATAAATAAAAGAGAGGTTATAACAATTGAGGAACTAGACTTAGGTGGTATAGACTCTGATGGCGAAAAACTATGTCTATTAGAATG
>JBAMCF010000211.1:0-97670 GCA_037075285.1 Drosophila lutescens
AAGCTCGCCGGATGGGGTGGGTTCTTGGTAAGACTTTTTCCTCTCCAACATATCGAGAATAAATATTGAGATGCCTGAAAAATAGTATGAGTCGTAAAGTCCGTCGGTCATCAATCTACATTGCCCCACAAGCTTAGCTTTCGCTTGATCGTAACACGATCGGGCAATGTTTCGGCCACATTCCCTCCCCTTCACACATTCGTGTGCCAAATGGATCGTCGCGGGCCGCGCAATACGATCCCCTATTGTCAAGGTTGTTCGTCAAAAGTTATGTCATTATTCTTCACCTACTCCACTTATCGCGTCAGCAACCCCGTTTGAAAGCTTAGAACTTCATGGTTTTGAGTTCGTTTTTCACATTATAAATTTATTGGATAAAATATTGGCTAGTGCCATTTATGAGTAATATTATGGTTAGGAATACAAATGAATTTAATTCTAATTGACCAACAAACTTTGTTAGCGGAGAGTATCGAATTTACCACCCGAACAGGGTGCACACGTCAGCAAATTGCTGACTATTCACGACTACAAACGTCGCTCTGAGGGCTCTTGTGATTGTTCATACAAACACAAGGCTGATACTCGCCGCTGAAAAGTCAATGTTTATCTCTAAAGATTATAAAATGAAAGACCGATTTTTAAGGGGATACGGCCACAGCCCAAACCGTAAGAGCTAGAGCAGCCAAATTTTTGCACAGTATTCCATTGGGGGCGTATCCGCCCACTAAGATCCGATATGTCCCCCCAGTGGCCCCAAACAGCTCCAACATCCATTATTCTCAGCAAAAAAAAGTTGATGTATTTAAGCTTAACTTCTAAAGTGGTTGGAATTTCGAAATTTGGTTTTTTCCGAAGTTTAGGTTTTGAAAAGGCCTAATTAGAAATCTAAAAGAAATTTCGATATCCCCCATAATTTGGGGGCTACACTTAAAATTAACTTTTCGATTTTAAAAATCTAAGCCGATGCTCCGATCAAGATGATTTTTGGATCAATAGTTATTCTATGGCCCAAATGCTTAAGTTTATTTTTTCAAGTTTTTAACATTTTTTTAAGTATTTTTAACGAATTTATTTAAATTTTCTAAGTTATTGCGTTGCATTTTGCGGGAGCCTGCCAAGAGAGCGAAACCCAGAGAGCGGATGCCAAGAGAGCGACGGCCGAGAGAGCAACAGCCAAGAAAACTGATGAGGGGGAGGGGTAGTGCTGCAGGGAAAGGAAAGGGGAAAGAGGCAATTTAAGTTAAATTTGTTTTGGATTTTAAAAACTTAAACTGCTGCTCCGATCAATATGATATTCGGTCAATAGTCAGTTCTGTGGATCAAATGCTTAGGTTTTATTTTGTGGCAGAAGTAAGAGTCCTAATTGATTTTCGCCATGGAAGAAAATAGAAAATTACTACAAATTCTGTAAGCAAAGCCAAAATGTTTCCAAGTTAATTATTAATCTTAAGATTCGAACATACATACACACAATGTGTGTGTATGTTTCTACTTGAAAGTAGATAATGTGCTTAAATACAAAAAAATGATTTATTTCCTTTCAGCCAATGCAAAATTTATCGAGTTTAAAATTAATAATTATCGATCAAATGTGGAATCTGAAAATAATACGTTACTTTGCTGTTTTTGTATTGGATGCCAATCTTTTACTGTGTGTACAAGGGTTTTCGTTTCATTCAAAACAAGAAATTTGAAAACAACAAATTTCAATTAACAAACAAGTATACATATTTGTGCGCAAATTAAAATTGCATTGATAACATTGTAACTGATAGAAATAATTGAAGTTCACTACTTTTACTTAGATCACATTCATCTCTAAAGATTATAAAATGAAAGACCGATTTTTAAGGGGATACGGCCACAGCCCAAACCGTAAGAGCTAGAGCAGCCAAATTTTTGCACAGTATTCCATTGGGGGCGTATCCGCCCACTAAGATCCGATATGTCCCCCCAGTGGCCCCAAACAGCTCCAACATCCATTATTCTCAGCAAAAAAAAGTTGATGTATTTAAGCTTAACTTCTAAAGTGGTTGGAATTTCGAAATTTGGTTTTTTCCGAAATTTAGGTTTTGAAAAGGCCTAATTAGAAATCTAAAAGAAATTTCGATATCCCCCATAATTTGGGGGCTACATTTAAAATTAACTTTTCGATTTTAAAAATCTAAGCCGATGCTCCGATCAAGATGATTTTTGGATCAATAGTTATTCTATGGCCCAAATGCTTAAGTTTATTTTTTCAAGTTTTTAACATTTTTTTAAGTATTTTTAACGAATTTATTTAAATTTTCTAAGTTATTGCGTTGCATTTTGCGGGAGCCTGCCAAGAGAGCGAAACCCAGAGAGCGGATGCCAAGAGAGCGACGGCCGAGAGAGCAACAGCCAAGAAAACTGATGAGGGGGAGGGGTAGTGCTGCAGGGAAAGGAAAGGGGAAAGAGGCAATTTAAGTTAAATTTGTTTTGGATTTTAAAAACTTAAACTGCTGCTCCGATCAATATGATATTCGGTCAATAGTCAGTTCTGTGGATCAAATGCTTAGGTTTTATTTTGTGGCAGAAGTAAGAGTCCTAATTGATTTCCGCCATGGAAGAAAATAGAAAATTACTACAAATTCTGTAAGCAAAGCCAAAATGTTTCCAAGTTAATTATTAATCTTAAGATTCGAACATACATACACACAATGTGTGTGTATGTTTCTACTTGAAAGTAGATAATGTGCTTAAATACAAAAAAATGATTTATTTCCTTTCAGCCAATGCAAAATTTGTCGAGTTTAAAATTAATAATTATCGATCAAATGTGGAATCTGAAAATAATACGTTACTTTGCTGTTTTTGTATTGGATGCCAATCTTTTACTGTGTGTACAAAGGTTTTCGTTTCATTCAAAACAAGAAATTTGAAAACAACAAATTTCAATTAACAAACAAGTATACATATTTGTGCGCAAATTAAAATTGCATTGATAACATTGTAACTGATAGAAATAATTGAAGTTCACTACTTTTACTTAGATCACATTCATCTCTAAAGATTATAAAATGAAAGACCGATTTTTAAGGGGATACGGCCACAGCCCAAACCGTAAGAGCTAGAGCAGCCAAATTTTTGCACAGTATTCCATTGGGGGCGTATCCGCCCACTAAGATCCGATATGTCCCCCCAGTGGCCCCAAACAGCTCCAACATCCATTATTCTCAGCAAAAAAAAGTTGATGTATTTAAGCTTAACTTCTAAAGTGGTTGGAATTTCGAAATTTGGTTTTTTCCGAAATTTAGGTTTTGAAAAGGCCTAATTAGAAATCTAAAAGAAATTTCGATATCCCCCATAATTTGGGGGCTACATTTAAAATTAACTTTTCGATTTTAAAAATCTAAGCCGATGCTCCGATCAAGATGATTTTTGGATCAATAGTTATTCTATGGCCCAAATGCTTAAGTTTATTTTTTCAAGTTTTTAACATTTTTTTAAGTATTTTTAACGAATTTATTTAAATTTTCTAAGTTATTGCGTTGCATTTTGCGGGAGCCTGCCAAGAGAGCGAAACCCAGAGAGCGGATGCCAAGAGAGCGACGGCCGAGAGAGCAACAGCCAAGAAAACTGATGAGGGGGAGGGGTAGTGCTGCAGTGAAAGGAAAGGGGAAAGAGGCAATTTAAGTTAAATTTGTTTTGGATTTTAAAAACTTAAACTGCTGCTCCGATCAATATGATATTCGGTCAATAGTCAGTTCTGTGGATCAAATGCTTAGGTTTTATTTTGTGGCAGAAGTAAGAGTCCTAATTGATTTCCGCCATGGAAGAAAATAGAAAATTACTACAAATTCTGTAAGCAAAGCCAAAATGTTTCCAAGTTAATTATTAATCTTAAGATTCGAACATACATACACACAATGTGTGTGTATGTTTCTACTTGAAAGTAGATAATGTGCTTAAATACAAAAAAATGATTTATTTCCTTTCAGCCAATGCAAAATTTGTCGAGTTTAAAATTAATAATTATCGATCAAATGTGGAATCTGAAAATAATACGTTACTTTGCTGTTTTTGTATTGGATGCCAATCTTTTACTGTGTGTACAAAGGTTTTCGTTTCATTCAAAACAAGAAATTTGAAAACAACAAATTTCAATTAACAAACAAGTATACATATTTGTGCGCAAATTAAAATTGCATTGATAACATTGTAACTGATAGAAATTATTGAAGTTCACTACTTTTACTTAGATCACATTCATCTCTAAAGATTATAAAATGAAAGACCGATTTTTAAGGGGATACGGCCACAGCCCAAACCGTAAGAGCTAGAGCAGCCAAATTTTTGCACAGTATTCCATTGGGGGCGTATCCGCCCACTAAGATCCGATATGTCCCCCCAGTGGCCCCAAACAGCTCCAACATCCATTATTCTCAGCAAAAAAAAGTTGATGTATTTAAGCTTAACTTCTAAAGTGGTTGGAATTTCGAAATTTGGTTTTTTCCGAAATTTAGGTTTTGAAAAGGCCTAATTAGAAATCTAAAAGAAATTTCGATATCCCCCATAATTTGGGGGCTACATTTAAAATTAACTTTTCGATTTTAAAAATCTAAACCGCTGCTCCGATCAAGATGATTTTTGGATCATTAGTTATTCTATGGCCCAAATGCTTAAGTTTTATTTTTCAAGTTTTTAACATTTGTTTAAGTATTTTTAACGAATTTATTTAGATTTTCTAAGTTATTGCGTTGCATTTTGTGGGAGCCTGCCGAGAGAGCGAAACCCAGAGAGCGGATGCCAAGAGAGCGACGGCCGAGAGAGCAACAGCCAAGAAAACTGACGAGGGGGTGGGGTAGTGCTGTGTGTGATAGGGAGGGGAAAGGGGCAAATTAAGGTCAAATTAGGTTTGGATTTTAAAAACTTAAACTGCTGTTCTGATCAATATGATTTTCGATCAATAGTCAGTCCTGTGGATCAAATACTTAGGTTTTATTTAAAAAAAATATTTTTCATTTTGTAGCATGTGTACAATACATGTACAATACAATACATACACACAATATGTGTGTGTGTTTCTACTTGAAAGTAGATAATGTGCTTAAATACAAATAAAAACATTAATTTCCTTTTAGCCAATGCAAAATTTGTCGAGCTTAAAATTAATAATTATCAATCAAATGTGGAATCGGAAAATAATAAGTTACTTCGCTACTTTTGTATGAGATGCCAATCTTTTCGTGTGTTTACAAATGTTTTCGTTTCATTCAAAACAACAAATTTGAAACAATTTACAAACAAGTGTACATTTGTGCGCAAATTAAAATTGCATTGATAACATTGTAACTGATAGAAAGTATACAAATTCACTACTTTTACATAGATCACATTCATTTATTATATAGCTCTGCCAGTAGCCTTCCGATTCTCTCTCATGAAGGATCTTCTACAAAGGTTGTTTACACAAAGGTTTTCAAAAAAACGCGCTAATAAGAAATAAGAAAGTCCTGACAACCGTACCATAAACAAATTTTAAGCGAACGAAGTCGCTCCGGGTAAAGCTAGTTATATTATAAAAGATTTACTTAGGTAAAGATATATTTAAAAATAGATGGTAATGTATTAGTGTGTCTTTTTCAATTAATGTATTATTTATCTAATTAGTTCATCAGATGGATGACAAAGGTACTAACCTCCCCAAGAAATTCATTAGAGAAGTTTTTAGAATAAACAGTAGTCTTGGGTACCGTGGCACAAACTATGGCTTTTTCTACCTTAGTACAATGTAAAAGTGGGGAAAAATCCAGACTGAAGGTCTCAATGTATAGAAGTTCTAAATCATTTATAGTAATAGGCGAATTTACTTTAGACAATAGATACTGGACTTTAATATAAAAATGGGGTTCCTTTCTAAGAGTGACCGCTAGGGCCTGATTATTAAGCATGGTGCACGGATATATATATATTTGGTATATGAAAAGGAACCGTGTTCCGACAAACTTACCCCGTTGCTGGTCCTGGGCCATGAGATCTCGACGCACTGGATCCTGGGCTTTTTGAAGAAATTAGAAGCATATATATATATACGTGCAAAACACTATCGTTGAAAGACACAATAAAAAAGTTGGTTCTTAAACACAAACACTTATTGTATATATATATATATATAGATAGGTATGTATGTTTATGCATGTATGTCGGTGTATCCCACGGCGGCACACGTCTTCTCTGCTTTTTTTTGAGTTGCGGGCAGCGGCGTCTCCGATGTCTTGCTCACTTCACTTTGTATCGTTGTTGTTGCACTTGCATTCATAAATGCTTGAGTTCACAACTTGTTTATCTTTTTGTTTTGATTCACATTTGTTTGTAACTAAGGCATTTAATTGCCTTTATTTCTGTCACTTTGGTTATTATTTTTGGAGCTGTTTTCTTGCACTTTGTTGCCTTTTTAGACCTGGCGGCATATCGCCTGTTCCAGGGCGTGCTTTTGGTCACGGCGTCCTTGCACGGATCGCTTGTACATCTTGACCTTTCAGGATGATTATGAAAACAAACATAGCGATGACGATTTTTAGATTATGGTTCACATCCTGGATATCGTCCTTGTGATCGACTATTTTGACGGTGTTGATCACATTGGCCGTACTGTGGTCCGCTCTGGAATTGGTTCCTTCCATAGTGAAGTCCTGGCTGTTTAGGTAATCGCAAATTGAGGCTCGTCCTTCTCGGAGCTAGGATTTTTAACAGGACTTTCCTTAGTGGAAATCGTGGGCAGCTCGGAGGAACTTCCTTCAGGAAAATTAGCAGTCCTGTGGAATGCTTAAGGACTTCCTTCTATCGTCTCGGTCTTGGCTTCAGTCTTCAAGGCTTTGGGAAATATAGTGCTTACACTATAATGCTGTGAGATCAGAGTGAACTCTGTCTACCTTCTCTATCTGGCTACAGTCTTTTATACCAGTGTAGAGCTTTTTCTCGGCTCCCGTGAAATTTGGGTTATTTAGGTGTTCCCACCTATGATTTCCCCTATCGGTAGTGTCAATGCCCGACTGATGCACTTTGCCGGCTGTCGGTGTATGGTTACCAGTAGGTTGATCGCGGTCGTTGTTCTGACCGTATGCCTCCAAAAGATCGTCAAATTGCACATTCCTCTGCTTGTTTTGGTGAGTCAATGGTTCTATTGCTTCCCCCCCCTTTGTCTTGAGATTCATTGGTGTGTTTAAGCGAATCTTTCTCCCTTAAATAGATTGAGGGAGAGGGCGTACCTAACAAGCTTCGACCGCTTTTTTTCCTTTTCGGAAATAAAAAGTAAAAAGTATGCCGAAAATGCTCACTTTGATCCTCCATGTTTAATTTGCTATAGCTTCCACAAATGTGATCGAATAATTACCAAATTTTTATCGATAGTAGCTAAGACAATAAGCTTTAAAACGATACTAAAAAAAACGACATGACTTTCTTGCCCACCCAATATGTAATATGCGCTATTAACAACGATTAAATGCAATTCACTTACTAAGTATTATTTGCACAACACAGTTTCGGTGTTTTTTCACAGCGCGAAATGTACAAAAAATCGAACGGCCGGCTGTGCACCTTTATATGCACATATGGACATATATGTTCGTGTGTTTGTGACCGAATGCACGAAAACGACAGCGAAACAAAGCGTTTGTTTAAACTATATTAAACAATCGCGAGACCGAGTTGCAGACTCCGATAAAAACTGCTATCACGTCGGGGTCACCAAATGTTTGGGGGAAACAACGAATATGCCACCCTTATATTAGTTATAAATAAAAACGTACGAATAGGTTCTATTATATGTATATCATTTATTCGGAACGGCAAACGGACTGCGTGTTAAAGCTTGGCTCCAAGATCTTAATATATATGCAGGCCTACAAAGTAGTCGCTGAAAGATAAGCGACAGCTTTAGTAGAATAAGAGAGACGGCGACAAAAGATAAGCAAAGAGCGCTGCAGGTGCCGTCGTACACCTATGCGCGCATGACTAGGCGCTGGCGCTCTGCTCCGAACAACTGCATATAGCAGTTTGAACCACTACGAGTTGTAAAGAATAGCTGTAATTTCATTTTCCCTTTCTACGTATTTTTGTTACCGTAAACACTTTTGTACTTCTAAATAATGTTAAGTTTGTTCAATAAAATCAGTAAAAATTCTGACTCCCTGAGCGAAGTCAACTCAGAAATGTGGAGATTGGTCAACAAGGACCATTGTTAGTGCTTGGCTTAGGTGCCTGGCATACAGTACATAAACTGTCTGCCTAAAGTCGTCGCAACTAGAACTTGAACCAGTTGGACCAAGGTTTGCATATGAGGGTCTGAAGACTAGAGCGACATCCTCTGTTGAATGCAGAATGAGTAAAACTTGATTGTAAGAGTCAGAATTGTTACTAATTTTATTGAATAAACTTAACGGTATTTATAGGTAAAAAGTGCTTAGGTTAACAGAATAGGTATAAAGCAAAGTGTTGGTTATTATGCATAATTGGCATATCCGCTAATGGGAGCAAGCCCAGTTAAAATTCAGCAGAATAAGCTCGTGCCAATAAGTGGGTCATTGATAATGTAGCTGACGTATAACTTTCTAATGAATGGTCCGATTTGAAAAATATCTTCTACATTTCGATAGGTATTAATAAACACTATAAAATTGCGTTTATATATTTTTAAAATCTTAAAAGATGTGGCCTCCAGACACATTTGAAAATCGTTTATGGCGATTGTGGGCCTTAGGGGGGGCGTGGAACCTTTTTGAAACAAACTTGCGCTGCGTAGAAACTCCTAGAATATGCATGCAAAATGCCAATCTTCTAGCTTTTATAGTTTCCGAGATCTCAGCGTTCATACGGACGGACAGACGGACGGACAGACGGACAGACGGACATGGCTATATCGACTCGGCTAGTGACCCTGATCAAGAATATATATACTTTATAGGGTCGGAAACGCTTCCTTCTCCCTGTTGCATACTTTTGCACGAATACAATATACCCTTTTACTCTACGAGTAACGGGTATAACAACAGAGAACGCTAGAGTCGGGTGTCCCGACTATCTGATACCCGTCACTCAGCTAGAAGTGCGAGGGAGATGGAGATTTTGATTGCACATAACTTTTTAATGAATGGTCCGATTAAAAAAATGTCTGCTATATTTCGATAGGTGTTGAGAAACAGTATAAAATTGCATTTATACATTTTTAAAATGTTAAAAGATGTGGCCGCCAGACACATTTTAAAATCGTTTAAGGCGATTGTGGAGGGGCGTGGCACAGACAGACAGACAGACAGACGGAAGGACAGACAGACGAACAGACAGACTTGGCTAGATCGACTCGGCTAGTGATCCTGATCTAGAATATAAATACTTTATGGGGTCCGAAACGCTTCCTTCTACCTGTTACTTACTTTTGCACGAATACAATATATTTACTCTACGAGTAACGGGTATAAATATTAATGTTTTTCTTGAGATTTAGGGTATGTATTCCTAGGTTTTCTATGCCTTCCACAGACTTAAGAATTCGTAACTTTATGTTGCATCGTATATAAACTCCAACGCCATCACAGCCGTCCTCCCTGGGTTTTCCATAAAAATTATACTCTGGAATACTGCAGTCACTATTATCCTTGACCCAGATCTCAAAGAGAACATCTATGTCGATGTCGTTGTTATAAGATGCATGTTTAGGAGATGTTTGTTATTTAAGTTGTTCAGCCTTTGTATGTTAAGTTGTAGAACCTCATTGTGATGAAATTGGCTGGGAGAGAGATTCAATGGTTTTTGAAATTTGATGTGCGTCTAAATCTGCGTTACTTTTATTTATAAAGTCCCTAATCACCCCTAAAAAGTGCAATATTGACTCGTTTGATGCGTAATTATTGTTGCTAATGGTAATGAATTCAGTGATTTTTTTTCCCAGTGTATTTAGTTTGTCCATGGCCATAGCTCATCTTCTTGGTCAAATTCTAACTACCCTAATCCCTTAAATAGGGCAAATTTTATTTTTTCTTCCGAAAGTTTTCTCCTAAGAGATTTAGTAACAACAACTCCACCTTATTCTCCCGGTCCTGATGGTCTTTCTGGGTGTGTGCTTAAGTTTTGTGCATCAACCATTTGTAAGCCGATTCTTAAACTTTTTCATTTGTCTATTTCATCATCAGTTTTTCCAACTATCTGGAAAAATTCTTTTATTATTCCACTTCACAAAAAGCGTGCGAAAGCGGATGCCCAGAATTATAGAGGTATTTTGCGCACTTTGCGCTTTTTTAATGAAATTTATTGAATAGTGTAAGGCGGGAGCGGGAGCGCAATAAAGCTTTAATCGCGCTCGTGAATTCGCCCCGTCTCTCGCCCCTTCGTTAAGTTAGGCTTAAGCGTTTTATATTGAAATTAAAGAGTTAGTTGTTATATGAATCTCATTGCGCAAACTCCCTTATGTCGTCGTCAAAAATAAAATATCAAATTTCCTTGCAATCACAAGTTTTCGCGTTATAATACAAAATAGTATTAAATTTTCATGGTGACCCCGACGTGATTAGCAGTGGAACTCGAGTGTTATTTTTTTTGGTGAAACAAACTAATTAAGAACAAATAAAATCGCGCCGGCTTTTTACAACATTAAAGTGATCTGTTGCTGCCGATTCAATTCGTCGTTGCTGCCGCCAAATCAAATTGTTGCTGCCAATTTAATTCTTGGAAGTTTGGAAGCTGAAGGTTTCTTCGATTCCCATTGCCGCTGCTGTTCTCAATCGCCGTTAGCTGGACCAGTGTAGTGGTTGTTGCCGCTTTTAATCCGCTTCCCTGCCTACTTTAATTCGTCGTTGCTGCCGCTGGAAAATTTTGGCCGCTGCAGTTTTTCAATCGCCGTTATCGCCAAATTCACCGGAAGGAAGGCATTTGGATTCGAAGAGGGAAGTTACCGACGGATGGGAATCGTCCCACCAGGTATAGAGTGCTAAAAGTTGAAAGTTAATCTGTGGCGTGTCGTAAATTGTGTTTTCGTGTGTTTCGTGTGAAAAATTCGGTAGATAGCGAGCATTTTAACCAAGAAATAAATAAAACTTGCATGCACTAACGATTATAATTCTGATACATACATACATACATATATACATATTTCGAATTATACATACATAAGTGAATCGCTTTGGACCAAAATCAAATAAATATTTGTCGGCATCCTGGTTGTTTAAAAAATAAAATTCCCCCATTTCTCGTCGTAGTGAACACCAATTATAGCTTTGCAAAAATTAAAAGGGTAAAAGTTGAGAATTGTGAAAATTTCTAATTCGGGAATTAAATTCCCGGCAAATTTTCTGCCGCGCATTTTCCTCAAATTTCCCTCGCTTTTTGCAATTTCCCGCGCTTTTAAGCGTCAGGTTTATATATTCGTTGCCCTTAGTTATCGGTCAGTGCATCATTCTCCGTTAGCATTGCGTTGAGCACCGCCAGCCGTACACACATACACACACACACAGACAGCGCAGCCCGTTCTTTCGAGTTCTCTTTCGTCGTTTTCGTTTTCGATCGCTGGAACGGTGCAAGCGTTGCCGCTGCCTAAACGCTTGTTCGTTTTTTGGTGTTTGAGCTTGGCGTGTGCTCCCCTACACTACGTGCGCTCGGCATATTATAATTATTGAATTATTATAATAAATTAGGATTCCTTAAATTAATTCCTCAATTCATTTAAATAACTCCCCTACACTGCTTGCGTTCAGCTTATTCCTCTCGTTGGTTATTATTTTTAAATTTAATAAATTTAAAAACAAATTTTTTGTATACATTTACATACATATAATTAAAAAAAAAAAAAACTAAAATAAATTAAATTTAAAATACCAAAACAAAAAAAAAAATGCCAAAATCAGAAAGTAACAACAAGGACATCGAAGAGTTGAAAAACCAACGAGATGGATATATGAGGAGTATAGAGCGAACGCAAAGATGTTTAAATGAGGGTCGATTCTCTTTAAATACGGTTGAGTTAGAATGTCGATTAGAAATCCTTAATACGCACATTGAAAATGCTTCGCTTATACAAAATAAAATTGAAGCGAAAGATGGAGATGATGTGTACCGCGAAGAGTTAGAAGAGACTGCGATAATAGCAAAATCGTTGCTAATTTCCCTAATTGCGGAAACAAAGCTTAAGAGCGTTGATAATTCCGCTCCGCCGGCAACGCGCACACCCCAATGCCGTTTGCCGAGCGTCGCTCTTCCAACCTTTAGCGGAAAACATTCCGAATTTAAAAATTTTATAAGCCTTTTCGAAACTTTTGTTGACAAAGATGACACGCTGCACGATATCGAAAAATTTAACCATCTAATATCGTGTTTGGCTGGAGACGCGCTAGGAACAGTCAGGGCATTCCAAGTTACAGCGAATAATTATCCAAAAGCCCTGGCTAGCCTAAGGCGGGTGTACGATAATGATTGTTTAATTTTCTTTGACAATATATCGACACTGTTTAATCTGCCAAAGATTTCCCAGCCATCAGCTACAGCCTTGAGAAACCTGATCGACACAGTCACAGCGCTGTACGATTCTCTTTTGTCCATTGGGGATGACAAACGTATTACGAATGCCATCCTCATCCATCTAGTAATGGGCAAAGTCGATGCAGGAACAAAAAGAAAATGGGAAGAACAGTTGGATTATACTTCGCTTCCTCTTTGGAGCGAGTGTGAGTCGGCCCTGAACAAGCGCTATCAGCATATAGTTGCCGAAGAAGCGTGTAAGCCAAAAATTGTTCAGCAGAGCCAGGCTTATCCTAAGAAGAATGGAAATAGGAGTTTTTCGTTTGTTGCTGCCATGGACGACCCCGAAGTATGTGTGTTTTGCAACTCAGCAGAACATCAAGTAGGAAATTGCACTGCTTTTGCTGCCCTAACAGTTCAGCAAAGATTCGATTTCGCAAAAAAGGCTCCCTTATGCATTAACTGCCTCCGAAAGGGCCACACGGTAAAAAGATGCAAATCGAAAAGATGCAGGGTGTGTAAGTCCTCACACCACACATTGCTGCACATTTACTCGCCATCAAATCTCGCGTTGCCAGCTCCTCCTCAGCCCACGCTCTTGCAGAATACTCCATCTACTTCGCATGTTTTGCATGCGACTGCATCGGATAGAGTTATTCTTGCCACAGCCATCGTGAGCGTCCAAACAAAAAGTGGCGAATTAGTTTTGGCTCGAGCGTTGCTCGATTCTGGCTCACAAGTAAATTTTGTGACCGATGAGCTCGCTCAGAGACTTCAGATTAAGAGAGAGGACGTGTGTTTGAGCTTGCGTGGCATTGGTGGAACTAATGCTCAAGCAACCAAGAAAATTCACACGAAAGTCAAGTCGCGAGTGGGTAGCAGTCAATTGTCGTCCGAATTTTACGTACTAAAAAATATTTCTGGTTATCATCCGGATCAAACGGTGAACACCAGCGGCTGGAGGGTGCCTGAAAATATTCAATTGGCAGATCCATTCTTCTTCAAGCCCCAAAAAATAGATATGCTTATAGGCGCAGACTCGTTCTTTGAACTATTGTCAGTCGGCCAAATAAAGCAAGGGCCTGAGTTTCCCATTTTGCAGAAAACAGTTCTCGGCTGGATAGTGTCAGGGAGATGTGCCTCAGAAAAAATAAGAAATACGGAAAAGTTGGTACATCTCAGCTGCCAGGAGGAAGTGTTGGAGTCAATCGACACAACCCTGCAGAAATTTTGGTCTGTGGAGGACTTGCCGCCCAAGGCCAAGGTCCATACTCCTGAGCAGCAATTTTGTGAACATCACTTTGAGAAAAATAGTCAAAGATTGTCGTCCGGGAGATTTTCGGTTCGTCTGCCGTTAAAATCTGACCCAAACACTCTTGGTTCATCATATGAAGTTGCGAAACGTAGATTTTTGTCGCTTGAAAGAAGATTATCCAAAGATCCTTCTTTAAAAAAGATGTATCTGGAATTCATGGAAGAAAATGAAGCGATGGGCCATATGTCTTTCACTAACAATAAAATTCCAGACAGTCCGCACTATTTCATTCCGCACCAATGCGTGCTGCGACCTCAAAGCACCTCGACAAAGTTGAGAGTGGTATTCGACGCCTCGAGCCGTACATCGACGCAGGTCGCGTTGAATGACATCTTGATGGTTGTCCCCACCATTCAAGAGGAGCTGTATTCGACCCTGCTTCGGTTCAGACTGCACAAGTTTGCGCTTGCAGCAGACGTAAAAAAGATGTATCGTCAAGTAATGGTTGACGAAGCTGACCGAAACTTTTAGCTCAAAGTGTGGAGACGAGATCCATCTGAGTCTCTAAAAATCTTCAAGCTGAACACCGTGACTTATGGAACTTCGCCAGCCCCCTATCTGGCGATTCGGTGTTTAATGCGGCTTGGAGAGATCGCGCAGGATTCGTGTCCAAAAGCCGCCAAGGTCATTCAGAATGACTTTTATGTTGACGATTTGTTGACTGGCGCCAGATGCGTTGAGGACCTGTTAAGCCTTCGAGACGAAGTTTCTCAGGTATTGCAAGAGGCAGGATTTGAATTGGCAAAGTGGTTTTCTAACTGCCCAGAGTTGTCCGCATCTGAAAGCGCTGTCATGCCGTTAACGGCAGACTCAGACGTAACTAAAACCCTTGGCGTGGTTTGGTTGCCGGGTAAAGATTACTTTCAATTTCGGTTGGATGACTCTTTCCTGGATCTTCGTGCGACAAAACGAAACATACTGTCGGTGACTGCCCGACTTTTCGATCCGCTTGGCCTATTGTGCCCTCTAGTGACTAGGGCAAAAATGTTGTTACAGGAACTGTGGCTTCGAAAGTTAGACTGGGACAAGTCGCTGCCGATGCAACTGCAGACATCTTGGGAAGCCTTTAAGGGAACGCTGTTGCAGCTGCCCAAGATCAAGGTATCGCGATTCGTTCATACAGACGCCAAAGTCCCGGCAGAAATACATGGTTTCGCTGACGCTTCCATGCGAGCATATGGAGCGTGCATCTACGTTCGCACTAGTACCGCTGAAGGTTTAAAAGTATCTTTATTAACAGCAAAATCCAAAGTAGCTCCCCCAAGACGAAAACTTTGCCCCGCCTTGAGTTGTGCGCAGCTCACCTTCTCGCGGATCTTTATAATCGTGTAAGACCATTGCTTAATTTTCCGATCACAAAGGTGTTCTTATGGACGGACTCGGAAAACACCCTGCATTGGATCAAAACGCATCCGTCGTCGTTGTCGGTTTTCGTCTCAAACCGAGTTGCAGAGATCCAAGAGTGGTCGGAAAAAGCAATTTGGCGACATGTCCCCACGAAAGTAAACCCAGCGGACATCGTGTTACGGGGATGTGACGTGGAGGAACTCACAGCTTCCATTTGGTTCGCTGGGCCGTCGTTTTTTCTCGATGCAGAAGAAGATTGGCCTGTGAATCGACACATCAAAGTACCTGCTGACGTCGTGTCGATGGAATTACGCAAATCAGCATTGGCGCTTGTGGTTATCCCAGAGCCCAATTATGTGCTTCAGTTTATTCAAAGGTTCAAAAAAGTGTCGCAGCCCTTTGAAAAAAGAATAACTCCAAGAGAACTGAATTTTGCGTTCGAGAAAGTAGTGGAAGTGATCCAATCTCACGAGTTCAGTGACGACATGAGCAAAATTCGGAAAAATAAACCGGTAGCAACGAATATTCAAAAACTAAGCCCTTTTCTCCAGGAGAAAAAATTAGATTGGTGTTCCTCGACAGTGCTGCGAGTTGGGGGTCGGTTATTGAATGCTCCTATCCCGTACGAAGCCAAATTCCCGTTGTTGTTATCAAAAGGCTCACAGTTTGTCAAAACTTACGTGTCATACCTGCACGTTACAAATTGTCATGCTGGCCCTCGAGCTCTTGTAAGTCTGTTGCGAGAAAAGATATGGTTGGTTAATGCGCAGGAAGTTAGCCGCAGAACAGTTCGTTCTTGCATTCGTTGCTTTCGGTGCAAGCCGCAACTCATGACGCAAATCATGGGGAACTTGCCATCAGACAGACTTCGAGCTCTGCGCCCCTCTAATATCTGTGGTGTTGATTTTTGTGGCCCATTTAACACAACGTATCGTATCCGTGGTAAGCCGCCGTACAAATCATACGTGGCATTGTTTGTATGTTTTGCGTCCAAAGCGGTCCACTTAGAGTTAGTGTCTGACCTCACCACTGATGCGTTTTTGTTGGCATTCCAAAGGTTCGTGAGTCGACGCGGGATTCCGGAGAAGGTGTGGTGCGACAACGCGACGAACTTCGTCGGAGCCGATCGCCACATGAGAGAGTTCCGGGCCCGTCTGGAGGAGCAGGGGGGCGGTATCGCAACATTCGCATAAAAAAAAGGATGCGAGTTTGCGTTCATACCGCCCAGAGCACGTCACTTCGGCGGACTTTGGGAGGCAGGTGTGAAGTCTGCAAAGCACCTGTTCCTTCGGACGGTCGGCGGAGACATCCTGACCGCGGAGGAGCTCGGATCTCTCCCTACCAGCGTGAAGGCCGTTCTCAACTCCAGGCCCCTCGGAGCGATCAGCACAGATCCCAACGACGGCGAAGCCCTAAGCCCGGGCCATCTCCTGATCGGCGGGCCCCTCCTAGCTCCACCCTCAGCAGCGCTCCCGGACCAAGTCAGCCCAACCTGCTAGCGACGATGGCGCAGTGTCTCGTGTCTCAGGCACAGGTTTTGGCAGCGATGGTCCCGGGAGTACGTCTCGAGCCTCCAAGCGAAAAACAAGTGACACCATGAGGTTCCAAACGTCGCCGTGGGAGCTCTCGTCGTCGTCGCCGAGGACAATCTTCCGCCGCAGCAGTGGATGATCGGTCGGATCGTGGCGGTGCACGTCGGCGCTGACGGCAAGGTCCGAGTTGCGGACGTGAAAACGAAGGATACGACGTATCGGCGAGCGGTCCATAGGCTGGCGGCGCTGCCTGTGGCGTGCTGAAGACGGTGGTCCTTCAGAGGGGGCGGTGTTTGCGCACTTTGCGCTTTTTTAATGAAATTCGTTGAATAGTGTAAGGCGGGAGCGGGAGCGCAACAAAGCTTTAATCGCGCTCGCGAATTCGCCCGTCTCTCGCCCCTTCGTTAAGTTAGGCTTAAGCGTTTTATATTGAAATTAAAGAGTTAGTTGTTATATGAATCTCATTGCGTAAACTCCCTTTCGTCGTCGTCAAAAATAAAATATCAAATTTCCCTGCAATCACAAGTTTTCGCGTTATAATACAAAATAGTATTAAATTTTCAGAGGTATTTCTAAATTGTCGGCAATTCCAAAAGCTTTTGAACGTATTATCACTTCTCATTTGCAACATTTATGTTCCTGGCTAATATCACCGTGTCAGCATGATTTTGTTAAGCGAAGATCGACTACCACCAACCTACTTGAATTGTCATCTATTGTAATAAATGGATTTAACAATATAATGCAGACTGATGTTATATATACAGATTTGACTCTGCTAACCACTCTCTTCTTTTATTCAAATTGGATTTGCTTGGGTTTCCATGTAATCTATTAACTTGGATTATAAGTTTTTTGAATGGGGGGACTCAGAGGGTTATATTTATTAATTTTTCTAAAATGATCCGCATGACATCTGGAGTGCCCCAGGGTAGTCATTTGGGCCCTTTACTGTTTACTTTGTTTATTAACGATCTTCCCTCTTTCATAACACATTCTCGTGTACTAATATATGCTGATGATGTTAAGCTTTGTTTGACATATAATAATATAGAGTCTGGTTTTGGCTTACAATCAGACATTGATCATTTACAAGTATGATGTGAGTATAACCTCTTAAATTTGAACTGCCTTAAAGGTAACGTAATGACCTTTCATAGGGTTACTCCCAAGCTATGAGTGAATTTGATGACCCTAGGTTAGGTTAGAACGGCTGCCAGACTACAGCCTGGCACACTTAGACCTCTGTGGGTCCATTGTGGTACCGTATGATCTCTCATTTTGGGGTCCCCTATCCGTTACGAGTCAGCCTTTAGGTTGGCTGATCCGCAAGTCCCCCATCCGGAGGATTTAATAAAAGAGCTTAAATTCTTAAGGTTAATCTCCGATATTTCGGTCAGGTCATTTATGAAAGGATATCCTAAGTGTTTCAGTCTGAGCCTGCATAGAGCTGGGCAAGAACAGAGTTGGTGTTCCACAGTTTCCTCTTCTTCCTCATCCCTGCAGCTTCTACAAAAATCATTTTTTGGGGCTTTTAGCCTGCCGGCGTGTGCGCCAACGATCCAGTGGCCTGTGAGTACTCGAATTAGCATGCCGCACTCCGTGCGGCTGAAATTAAGTAGTTCCGATGTTTTCTTATTGTTTATTGCAGGCCATGTCTGGTGAAAGATTCGGCACTGCGGTGTGTTTTGCCAATGAGTGATGGCTAATTTGTTGAATTGGTTTTTAATAATTAGCTTGCACGTAGCCATAGGCATGCCAACATTCTACTTTCCTGGAAGGAGAGGTATGGTGGTGCCTTGCCTGGCTAGCTCGTCCGCTATACAGTTACCTACGATATCCCGGTGACCCGGAACCCATATAAGGCTGACAGTAAACTGACTAGCCATCTCGCAGAGAGATTTGCGTCAGTCTGCTATTGTTCCGGAGTTTATATTAGTCGAGTAGATTGATTCAATAGCCGCTTGGCTATCACTATATATGTTTATGTGTCTGTCTTTTGTGTTTATGTCCCTTAAACAGACGAGTGCTTCCCTTATAGCATGCACTTCCGCTTGGAAAACACTGCAGTGGTCAGGAAAGTCTGAAAGACTGCCCGCTCTCTAATTGTTCGGAGTACATGCCTCCACCTACGTGTCCGTCTAGTTTGGAGCCGTCTGTATATAGACAGATTGCGTCTATTGATCCCATTCTTCCCTACCTGGGATCAGAGCTTCAAAAGGTGTGTGACTGTATTCACGGGTTGTACACAGATCCGTTTTTGGCGGGATCGGTTTGTCATGCTGAAGAATCTTAGCGTGACCATAGAGTTGGGCTTCCCATTGCCCCGTATCCCTTAGTCGAATGGCTGCCGATTTGGCTCTTTCCACGCCTGCTAAGTCCAGGCTCGGGAGGTTCAAGATCGCGTTCAGCGATTCGTTTGGGGTAGTTCGAAGGGCTCCACTAATGTACAAAGCCTCTATGCGCTGTACTTTGTTAAGGGGAGTCAAGATACATTGTTTGTGCAGAGCGGTCCACCACAGAGCCACCCCGTGTAGTAGGATTAGCTTGACTACCGCTGTGTATATTCAATTGACGATTTTTGGGGACATACCCCATCTTAGCCCGATTGCTTTTTTAAAAGAGTAAAGAGCAATGGTCGCTTTCTTGGTTCTCTCTTGGTTGTTTAAGCCCCATTTAAGACGCTTTTCTAATACTAACCCCAAGTAGCTTGCGTGCTCGCTAAAAGAGAGATTACAGTTGTTTAGAGTTGGTGGGTTAAGTTTTGGGATTTTGTATCTATTTGTAAAAAGGACTAGTTCCGTTTTCGAGGGATTTATTCCAAGTCCTTTTTTATCGTCCATTCCGATAGTATTTTTAGTTTTGCGGTCATTAGATCGCATAGGGTTTGGGGATACTTACCATTAAAGATGATAGCGACATCGTCTGCGTATGCCACTATTTTGCAGCCTCCTCCTTCAAGAATCCACAGTAGTTTATTTACCGCGATATTCCAAAAGAGGGGTGATAGTACACCTCCTTGCGGAGTGCCTCTGTTCACTAGTCTAGTCTAGGTTGAGGTCCCTAGTGTGGCCGTGACCAGTCTGCTTATCAGCAATTCGTGGATCAGCCCCACCAATGGTGGCTCAACCCCTAGTTCTGTAAGGGATTCTGTTATTGCCGTGGGAAGCACGTTGTTGAAGGCTCCTTCTATGTCAAGGAAGGCGATCAGAGTGTATTCCTGGATACTGAGTGATTTCTCGATGTTGCTTACTACCAAGTGTAGCGCCGATTCGGCCGACTTACCTGTGGTGTATGCGTTTTGCGCCTCTGATATCTGCGTCGGGTCAATAATGTCTATAATGTGTAGACCTATCAGTCTTTCTAAGATCTTTAGCAGGAATTATGTCAGACTTATCGGTCTAAAATTCTACGCTGTAGTGTGGGTGGCCTTCCCTGCCTTGGGGATAAAAACGACTTTTGTTTCCCGCCACGCTGTTGGTAGTTCTCCTACTGCAAGAATGGTCTGGAAAATTTTTCTCAGCCAGTTTATAGCTAACTGTCCTGCTTGCTGAATATGTGCCGGTGTTATATTGTCCGGTCCCGGCGATTTGTATGGTTTGAAACTATGACTGGACCAGTTTATGTTACGGTTTGATGGTAGGAGATTTAAGTTTATTCCTTCTCCAGTGTGTCTTCCTATGGGATGTCCTGTTTGCAGGCTCCCTGGGAAGTGAGCGTCTAGGAGTAGGTTTAGGGACTCTTCACTAGAGTCTGACCATGATCCGTCAGCCTTTTGAAGATAGCCCAAGGATACGGCTGTCTTAGAAAGTATCTTTCTGAGCCTTGTGGCATCAGTTGTCTTTTCAATATCTGAGCAGAAGTTCTGCCATGCAGTTCTCTTCTCCTTCCTGATGGCCTTTTTGTATGTGGCTAGTTCCTTTTTGTAGCTTTGCCAGTTTATGTCCTCATTTGTAGCTTTTGCTCTGTTGAACAGGCTTCTGCATTTGGTTCTGAGGATTGATAATTGCTGAGGGCAAAAAATGTTTTCTGGCGGCTCCACGGGGAGGAAGCTCGACAGAATTTCTTTTTACTTATTTCAGTTTGCCCGCCTGGGGTTGGCGAAGCTGATCGGCGTAGGTGACTCTAGGGACAAAGTTGTCTCTATGAACCTGTGATCTGAGAAAGAGTGCTCGTCGGAGACAGCCCAGTTTGCAACTGTGCTTATGAGTGAATCTGATACCAAGGTTAGATCTATGATCGTTTGGCACGCTTTTGTTATAAAGGTAGGGGTATTGCCCCTATTACAAAGAAAAAAGTTCGAATTTAGAATGAAATCAAATAAAGACTCACCTCTGTCGTTGTTAATAGGGCAACCCCACTGAGTATGGTGGGCGTTGGCATCGCATCCTATCACCAAAACTTTCTTAAGCTCTTCACATTCCTGTACCAGTCCTCTGACTAGCGCTGAATAGATAAGCGACTAGCGAGAGACGGCGACAAAAGATAAGCAAAGAGCGCTGCAGGTGCCGTCGTACACCTATGCGCGTATGACTAGGCGCTGGCGCTCTTCTCCAAACATACTCCCCCCGCTGGAAGAGTAAGGTTCCAACTATCTCGGAATCGATGGGCAGAACGGCTAGTTTGGCGACGGCTCTCTTGATCAGACCCGTAGCTGTACGGACTATAGCTACTCTGATCACTCCGTCCCCGCCAGGTATGACTTCTTCGATGCACCCAAGCTGCCATCTCAAGGGTGAAACGTTGTCCTCCTTCAGCAAAGCTATGCTTCCAACCTTCATGTTAGACGTTTTCTCTTGTAGAAGGGTCAAATACTCGCTGCTCCATCCTTTCCAGAAATATTGCTTCATCTGAGTCACACGCTGCCATCTGCTGAGGCGGCCTTCGCGAAGATGAGTAATGTCAGGCTCAGGAAACTTAGTGTAGCTGGAACCCTTCAGGAAATGCGCCGGTGTTAGCACCTCAAGGTTGTCAGCATTTTCTGAAATTGGACGGGAGTTAAGGACAAAGTTGGTAGCACTGTCGCTCCAAATGGTACGAGGACTGCCTCTAAGGCTGATGAATCTCCTCAGCGCTGCGATGAAAGAATCCGTCGTGAGATCCTGGACCACTTCCAAATGAGCAGCCTTCGTGGAAAAGCAGACAAAGACGGCGATATAGCACTTGTGGGGTGCCTTATTTCTGACCTCTGCCTTAGGATAGAATGGCCCACAATAGTCCACTGCTTTGGATTTGGCTGCACTCTGTTTGCTGGCAGGCTACCCATGACGTGCTCCCAAGTAACAGGCTTCATTCGGAAACATCGGACGCATTTGTTGATAACGCTGGCTCTTTTTCAATGTCACTTAGCTCATCATCATTTCCGATGACCGTATTGAAAGTCGTAAGAAATTCGGGCCATTCAGAGTAGGATCCATGAAAACGAGCAATTTCCATATTTGGCAACCGAGGCTTCCTAGATCGAAAAGAGAGATCCGCATTATTAGTGAGATCAATAGATTTTGAATTTGCAGCGTTTGAAGCCGGCAATTGCGACTTGCGATGAGTAGCCAAGCCTCGATTTAGTTTCAATCCGATGGTCGCTCGAGATCTCTGCAAAATCCAGTCTTTCCAACGATGTCTGCGCAGAATCAAATGCCTGGTTTAGGGAATTGATCCATTCCATTCGCGCTAGCAAATCAGCTTCGTCAAACTGATTAATCGCCTCAGGGTTTAAATAAAATGTCATCGAGCTTTTGACCCGGTAGTAGTCAACGTCACTTGTGGATTCATTTTGAGCCCGAACCGAGTTTTCCGTATCAGACTTTTTTTTTATTACGAGAAAAAAATGAAAATAAAATAAAATGTCTGACCGCGTTAGAAGCACAAAACACCTTATATTTTTTTACCGCGAAAATGTAGAGGTTAACAACCGTCGCCGAGATGCAACGGAACCTTTAACTTGGTTGTTGTTGTTCTTGCCGATAAATTGCCTGCCTAGCAACAGCGGATTTATGTAACTGGCAACGAATGTATGTATGGCTATATGTACATATGTATATATATTGGGAAGGCAAGAAAATCATGTCGTTTTTTTTCAATATTTTCAAAGATGATTTATTTATATCAGGACTTATAATTAATCAATTATGTATTGGCCGTTTTGTTCGACCACTAATGACCATCTCTCGGGCAGCTGCATAATTCCGCGCTCGAAGAACTGTTGGTCTTTTCCAACAAAGAATCGAGACAAGTGGTTTTCGACAGCCTCATCTGAATCAAAGTTTTTACCATTCAAAGAGTTTTGAAGAGATCGAAAAAAATGGTAATCTGAAGGTGCTAAGTCCGGACTATAAGGTGGATGTGGTAGCACTTCAGCTCCGTTAATTTTTGCCGAGTGACCAAAGATGTGTGGGGCCTAGCGTTGTCATGGTGAAAGACTATATCCTTTGCGATTAGCTAGTGCCGGCTCCTTTTCTTTAATTTTTTCCGCCAAATTGGATAGCTGGCGACAGTACACATCTGAATTGATGGTTTCATTCCGTCCCAGCAAACAGACAGCATAACTTTCCCATGATGGATATCGGCCTTTGATGTGGCTTGGGCTGGCTCATCTTTCTTGCTCCATGATCTTTTTCGTTGGACATTATTGTAAACAACCCACTTTTCGTCGCCAGTAATTATCCGCTTCAAAAAAGGATCGTTTTTAATCCGTTGCAGCAGAGAATGACAGATATTGATACGCTTAGTTAGGTGAATTTCCTTTAAGTTATGCGGAACCAAAACATCGAGCTTCTTTACGTAGCCAAGTTTCTTCAAATGGTTTTCAACCGTTGTATGCGACACACTGAGCTTCTCTGACATCTCCCGCGTTGAATAACGCCGGTTTTCATCCAGCAAAGCCTGAATTTGTTCGTCAAAAACGGCCGATGGTCGACCAGAACGTGGATTTGGCAAACCAGCAATTTTTCGCGAGCTTCGACCGCTTTTTTTCCTTTTCGGAAATAAAAAAGCAAAGTATGCCGAAAATGCTCACTTTGATCCTCCATGTTTAATTAGCTACAGCTTCCACAAATGTGATCGAATAATTACCAAATTTTTATCGATAGTACCTAAGACAATAAGCTTTAAAACGATACTAAAAAAAACGACATGACTTTCTTGCCCACCCAATATGTAATATGCGCTATTAACAACGATTAAATGCAATTCACTTGCTAAGTATTATTTGCACAACACAGTTTTGGTGTTTTTTCACAGCGCGAAATGTACAAAAAATCGAACGGCCGGCTGTGCACCTTTATATGCACATATGCACATATGTATGTTCGTGTGTTTGTGACCGAATGCACGAAAACGACAGCGAAACAAAGCGTTTGTTTAAACTATATTAAACAATCGCGAGACCGAGTTGCAGACTCCGATAAAAACTGCTATCACGTCGGGGTCACCAAATGTTTGGGGGAAACAACGAATATGCCACCCTTATATTAGTTATAAATAAAAACGCACGAATAGGTTCTATTATATGTATATCATTTATTCGGAACGGCAAACGGACTGCGTGTTAAAGCTTGGCTCCAAGCTCTTCTAAATCAATATTTGTCTTTATCAAAAAATTGGTCAGTAGCAAATTCCACCCACGACCCCAAAGTGCCCCAAAAACCGATTTGTTTTTTTTTAATTCTTTCTTTTGCCATTTCTCAGCTATAAATGTTATTAAAATGGTTTTAAAATGTTATGTTCATAATCTCATGGCATACCCGCAATTAACAGCATTTTCATTTTTTTGAAATTTAGCCTCCTTAACCAAGTCCCCAATATTTTCAAATTTGTGACGTCATACATGTTTGTATATATGTTCTGCTGACGCATGTATGTATGTATGTCCTGCTGTCGTTTTTAAGTGTGACCGCGCAATTAAAATGAAAATACCTCAGTCATAGCACGTTTAAAATGCGCGGTTAAAAAATCGATTATATCGCAAATCTTTTCTTTTGCGCCTTTTTCTTAAGTAAACGTTAAATTTTAAAATATCGGTAGACATACAGAAATCCCATTAAGCGGAATTTTACAGTCGAAATTTTCCTTAAAATTGCTTTTGTTTTTAAAATGCAATAGCCTGATCAGCAAACTATTTATTAGTTTTCAAATGGTGAGTTATCGACAAACTTTGGATTTGTAAAAAACAAAAACAAACAATGATTCGCTCTGCTATGTACATACACACGCACAAAATATATATATCCAAAAAATGCGTACTTTACATACACAGCCATTAGATACATATAAGCGTGTGTACGTTTGTGTGTGTGCATTGCAGCTGACTAAGGAATTGATATTCGCTCAAATTAAATTTCAAGATAATACTGATATCCTTTTGCTAAAAGAATATTTCATTTAAATTTTCACATTTAAGACATTTTTTAATCGATTTTTGTGAACTAAAATTCAAATCGCATTGATAATATTAAAAGAACATTAAATATTCAAACCAATTGATTCTCTTGCTCTTTATTACACGTGCCTCATATTGTTTAAACAAATTCAAATGTTTAAACAATTTGATTCACGGCTTCCCCGTCCACCTGACTTCCTGTCTTTGTTAATATAATTCTATTCAAGGTGAAAAATTGATTAATAAAAAATACTGAAAGCAAAATAATAATTCTAAAATGCGGTTAATATTGAATTGATTTTCTTGATGCCTTTCTTGACATTGCTTCATATAAATATTTGCTTCCTTTATAAGAGTTGTCTACTGTGGTAGCAAAATCGCCAAAAGTATTTGGTTTTTATTTTCCTTTTCGTTATCTATAGGTAACATATTTGTGCATAAAAATACCCTTGCTACATTCTTATGTAATTAATTAATTATCAAGAAATAATATTTTTAAAAGAAGAAAACATAATTTGGCTTAAATAGCTTTAAAATTTCGTCTTTGACAAACAAAAAATACAGGGACAAATAACAAAGGGAAAAGTAGAACGAGGTAGCAAAGCCAAGATCAACAGGATTTGTTTTAAAGGACCGATAAAAGAAAATCCAGCCTAAAATGATCCTTATTTTCAAAAATGTTCTTAAACTTATAATATGAGCGTCCACTTAAAGGCGATACTATTGTTTCCATTTTTATACCCTTGCAGAGGGTATTATGATTTCAGTCAGAAGTTTGCAACGCAGTGAAGGAGACGTTTCCGACCCCATAAAGTATATATATTCTTGATCAGCATCACTAGACGAGTCGATCTAGCCATGTCCGTCTGTCCGTCCGTCTGTCCGTCTGTCCGTCTGTCCGTCTGTCCGTCTGTCTGTCTGTCCGTCTGTCCGTCTGTCTGTCTGTCTGTTTCTACGCAAACTAGTCTCTCAGTTTTTAAGCTATCGGGATGAAACTTTCCCAAAAGTCTTCTTCCTATTGCAGGTAGTATATAAGTCGGAACCGACCGGATCGGACAACTATATCCTATAGCTCCCATAGGAAGGATCGGAAAAAAAAACGTTAACAAATTCTAGCTTCGGTGTTTTTTGAAGTATTACCTTCTTATCTTGGGAATATTATATTTTATATATTTCTGAATTTCGAATTAAATATTTAAAAAATCGGATCACTATATCATATAGCTGCCATAGGAACGGTCGAAAAATTAAGTGGAAATTAATAGGAAAAAAATTATATCTTTGTTGATTTTTATTACATTCTCTTCTACTCTGGGATATGACTATTTTTAAATATTTCCGAATTTCGATTTTAATTTTAAAAAGATCGAACTACTATATCATTTAGCTGCCATAGAAACGATCGAAAAATTTATGTGAAATAATAGGAAATTTAACATTTTTGCGATTTGTAAATTAATAGAATGATCTGCAAGGGTATATAAGCTTCGGCTTGCCGAAGCTAGCTTCCTTTCTTGTTTAAAATAAGAATTGGAGACAATCATTTTTTTATACTGTGGAAAGTTGAATTTCCCATCACATTTTGGATAGGTTGTAACATTTCAAAGCGAAATCACATTACAAATAATCCCTCAAATTTCTTAAATTTCTTAAATATGTGTACACATCTTAATGCAATTTTTTAAATTTTTTTTTAAGAAATCAAATTAATTTTCTAGATTTAAACGCTAAACGATTTGGAATTGAATTACAAACTCAACGCGGCGTGATAATCCATATTTGACAAAACAACTTTTTTTTTGTACTCTTCATTCATACGGATAAAATCCATAAATTAATCTGGGTAAGAGCGAGACAGCAATATTCAAAACTCTCCGAAATTGAAAAAGAGTTTAACATGGTTAACATGTAAATTTCATCAAAATCGTATCTTTTCAATTTTGTTCACAAAAAATGTTGTTTAGATTAATGTTTCTGGGCTTGAATGGCAATGGATTGGGAATTCAATTACATGCTCAGCGCAGTATGACATTTTATATTTTAAAACAATATGTTTTGGACAAAGGTCGAAAAACTAATTTGTTTGTTTCTATTTTGTCCATCTGATAACTTATGCAAACAATCCATAAGAATTTTAGAACGATTTAAAAAAACACATAACGTTTTTTTTTTGGCAATTTTTGTGTTTTCCTAAAGTAGTTTGCAAGGAAAAAAGTTCTGATAAAATCTTTCCTCGGTTTATAGGCTAAAAATTGGGCATTTTTAAAATTTAAAATTATTAGCAAAGATAAAGGTATGCTTAATTTTAAATTTTAGTTTCCGCAGGCGAATAATATATATGCAGGCCTACAAAGTAGTTGCTGAAAGATAAGCGACAGCTTTAGTAGAATGAGAGAGACGGCGAAAAAAAAAAAGCAAAGAGCGCTGCAGGTGCCGTCGTACACCTATGCGCGCATGACTAGGCGCTGGCGCTCTGCTCCGAAAAACTGCATATAGCACTTTGAACCACTACGAGTTGTGAAGAATAGCTGTAATTTCATTTTCCCTTTCTACATATTTTTGTTACCGTAAACACTTTTGTACTTTGTGAGGAGTTGAATAACTCCCCACAAATAAAACAGCAATAATTGCGGATGGCCGGCCGCTTACCAGTTACGGAGAATTAGCGTAGTAGCGGCGCGGCGAAGAGAGAATGGAGAGAAACTCACAAATAGAGAGTTTGGAGACCGAGCAGACGACGGAGAGAGTTTGGAGACCGAGAAGTGGAAAGTGAGAGTTTGGAGACTTCGAGGTTGAGAGAGAGAACTCTCACAAGGAGAGTGGAGACTTGGCGGGCAGAGCCAGAGTGCCGTGTGCAAAAGGGAAATAACGGAATTGCACCGGACTTTGGACTCTGCCGTGAACTTTGGACCAGGAAGACAACTGCCACATCTCAGCAACGGAGCGGCACACAGGCGTGCCACATGCAGCGAAGGAATCAGCGGGACGGCAGCAGCACGCAGAACAACAATTTAAGGCCGTGCGTGAAGGACAAGAGGGTCAAATAGGGACCACGGACTTTGGACCCGGAGTGGAGAGATGCCACGGGCAGAGCGCAAGAGGGACGTAACGGTACCCAGAGGCCCTATATAAAGCCGCCGGGCGCTGGCAGCAGGATCAGTCGATCACGAAGAGTCAATCTATCAAGATCAGTCCAGTTATCAAAGTGAACAAGTCAGCCAGTACAGTGAACTACAAGTGAACAGCAACAAGTCGAATCGCCGGAAGCAGCGCCGTGGGAGCCTACAAGGAGCAAGATCGCTACGTCGAGACGTTCGGGATTGGATCACCAGGAATCTCCGAATTGAGACACAGGTAGCTGAGGTCCAGAGGGCGTCACACGGCTAGGTCAAGGCGATCCGTTTTCATTCCTGTCTCAACTAAATCCTCGCATATAGCCTGGAGCGTCGAACAGAGTTTGAGTGGTGAAAGCCTGCGACAATAAATCGTGAGCTTGGGGAGATACCTATCAGCCAGAAGGGAGATCGGTCAATCGTCTGTGGTCTCGAGTGGAGAACTCCAAGAGAGCCCTACGGTTTGAGTCGTGTAGTCCCGGATCGGCGTACGACCAAGACCCCGAGTACCAGAAGCCACGCCACGTCAAGCCACGCAGCCACACGCCACGACAGATCGAGCTACGAGGAAACGTCAGGGACGATAAGCCAAAGGGTGAAGCTAGGGCGGAACGTTCGTTTGCGCTAGGCGTAGGAGCGAAGTGAAGCGCTCGGCAGTATCCCTGCGTAACTTGGACTGCCAGCGCGATCTGAGTGGAACACTAGTGGGACCATCCGGGACAGAGCAAGGGACAGGCGGTGGTGCATCGAAAGGAGACGCTCCTGGAGATCGCGGCCTCTGTTCACCCTAGTCTGGGAACGGTGACGCTTCCCTAAACCTGCGCAGCTGATCTCCTGGCGAGTCTAAGGCGCTACGAGTAGTGGTCGATTCTACGCAGCAGAGACGAGCAGCGCCGAGCATCTCCAGGGAGCTTCAAGGATCTACAGGGAGCTTCAGAGATCGTCGAGGGAGCTACAGAACCGGATCACTCGGTCCACGAGGAAAGCACCGAGTCAGCAAGGCGACTAGGAGGCGTCGACGACCACGAGCGGCCGTATCAAGATCACTGTACTGTTACACCCGTAATAAACCCACTAAGAACCCGTGAATTCTGTGCTTTCTCACTGATCTACTGGGCGGTCACGTTTATATAAATTTGGTGGGACGAACACACAACTATACTGAGCTAGCCGCACGAATCTCGTAGCGAGCAGACATAAATAATCAGTTCGTTACAACTTTTAAATAATGTTAAGTTTGTTCAATAAAATCAATAATAATTCTGACTCCCTGAGCGAAGTCAACTCAGAAATGTGGAGATTGGTCAACAACGACCATTGTTAGTGCTTGGCTTAGATGCCTGGCATACAGTACATAAACTGTCTGCCTAAAGTCGTCGCAACTAGAACTTGAACCAGTTGGACTAAGGTTTGCATATGAGGGTCCGAAGACTAGAGCGTCATCCTCTGTTGAATGCAGAATGAGTAAAACTTGATTGTAAGAGTCAGAATTGTTACTAATTTTATTGAATAAACTTAACGGTATTTATAGGTAAAAAGTGCTTAGGTTAACAGAATAGGTATAAAGCAAAGTGTTGGTTATTATGCATAATTGGCAAATCCGCTAATGGGAGCAAGCCCAGTTAAAATTCAGCAGAACAAGCTCGTGCCAATAAGTGGGTCATTGATAATGTTGCTGACGGCTTGACCCGATATATGATACTTCAGTGCGCTGACTTATAACTATTCCTGCGACTGAACAACCATCATCCATCAAAGATTTGGTAAATCGGTGTGATCCCAGCAGGAAAGGATTCGTGAATCCAATCCCGGACACATCCTCAAAGTTGTCAACAGGCGACACATTGAAAACCAACACCATCCTCACAGCAATTGCCACCTTGGCCACAGAGGAACCGATCGATACAGGATCAATAAAGGACCGGTCAACAAGGCGACCACCTTTATCCACCATTACTGTTCAGTTTCTTAACCAAATCTGTTTGCGAATCGGAGCGTATCCTGCGTAAGCGAATATAATACTCCTACCGGGTCAGAGACATAGAACAAGATCAAAGTGGTGAACAGCATGGGTGAAGAGAATCCTTCATCAGAAATTCAAAAGATTTTAAATGCACAACAAGAAATATGCAACGGCATTGCTAGGTGCATCCACAATTTCAAAAAAGATGGACCTGCACGAAAACAAAGGCCTGAAAATTTCGAAGCCCGACTATTGGCAATTAATGAAGCCTGGGAGAATTTTAAAGAAAATGAGACTCATCTGCCAGACTCACAAAAAGGATCTAAGTATGAGAAGTACGCAAACGATCTTCGATCGACCTACGAGAAGTATAGTAAGATCTTTCAGGAAGGTCTTGACTTACTCATATCAAGTAGCAGCAAGGAGGTTGAAAGTTCGATCAAAACTTGGCAGCCACCTATCACAGAAATTAGTGACAAAAGGCTAGCCGCACTATGCCGAAGACAAGAAGAGGTAATTGAATCCCTAAACAGCGCGCTACAGGAGTATGCGACTTTAAAGGGTCACTCCAATGACTTCATAAAATCATTGTGGGCACAAGTACAATTGGTCCATTTAAAAATTTATGAAGAATTTGACAACCCGATAGAAGAAGGCTACAACAAGGAAGCTTACGGGAAGTTACAAACTGAAGTGCAAAAGACACTCATGGCTGGGCCAAGTACATCCGCCACAAACAGCACTGATGTGCAGCTGCTAAGAATAACCATCCCGAAATTCGATGGAGAACTGTTAAAGTGGAGACAATTCTTCGATTTGTTTTTATGCATGGTTCATGAAACAAACATGCCCGCTATAAAGAAAATGTGGTACGTCAAAACCGCACTTACCGGGGATTCAGAAAAACTAACTAACTAAAGTCATATAGAGCTCAAGGAAGAAAACTATTTACAAGCCTGGGAAGCCGAAGCTTATATACCCTTGCAGATAAAAGAAATACCTTTTTAAGTTGTCAGAAATCAAAACGCCTACTTCCTGCAAAGTTACAATGAATTTTCTTATATTTGTTTGATTATTCGTATGGGAGCCTTAAGATATAGTGGTCCGATCCGGCTCGCTCCGACATATGTACTACCTGCAATAGAAAGAAGACTTTTGGAAAAGTTCCATTGCGATAGCTTTAAAACTGAGAGACTAGTTCGCATAGAAACGGACAGACGGACAGACGGACAGAAGGACAGACGGACAGACGGACATGGCTAGATGGACTCGGCTATTGGTGCTGATCAAGAATATATATACTTTATGTGGTCGGAAACGTCTCCTTCACTGCGTTACAATATCTGACTGAAATTATAATACCCTCTGCAAGGGTATAAAGACTGTCAAGGTCGGACATGTTTCAAATGCGATAAGAAACAAAACACGACGTTGCATTTAGAATCAAATTTGGGAGATCGGACAGATATATATATATATGTAGATATATATGATGGACGTTGATGCACTACGAGCAATACAAACAAGTGGCCCAACGATACCAAGCACGTGCTTGTTACGCGCGGGACCCTTTATCAATTAGGGCAAAAATGCGAGTTCGCGAGGAAAATACATAAAACAATTAGAGACGGGACATATAAAAATTATAAAGATTATGAACTAAGATTGAAGCAAATGAGATAAAATTTTAGTTTTTAATACAGGGATAGATGTAGAAGTGCAAATTAAATGATAAAGATTGTTATAATTATTACATAGAACACGAAAAGGCTCATGCAGAGTGAAATTTGATGTAAATCGAGGCAAATTAAGAGGGTAATAATTTCGTGTTAGTCTAACGGGAACATTAAAAGTTAAACGGTTTACCAGTTCTACAGAATCAATATCACCTCTTATAAGATTTTGCATAAAAATAGTACCAAGCATTATTCTACGGTTTTCAAGTGTAGGTAAATTAATCAATAGTAATCTACTTTGGTAGGAAGGTAGCCTTACGTTTTGATCCCAGTTCAAACTACGAAGAGCAAAAAGAAGAAATTTTTTTGTACCGACTCTATACGGTCAATGTGCACTTGGTATTGTGGGCTCCAAACCGAAGAACAATATTCCAATATAGGTCGGACAAGGGAGGTAAATAGTAATTTGGTTATATAAGGGTCGTCAAATTCTTTTGACCAACGCTTTATAAACCCAAAAACACTCATAGCTTTGTTGACAGTCAGCATTATGTGGCAGTCAAATTTAAGCTTCGGGTCCAGAAGAACGCCTAAATCATTTACTGAATATATACGGTCAAGTGGCAAGTTCTGAAGCAAATAACTTATAAACGTAGGAGTACCCCTATGAAAGGTCATTACGTTACATTTCAGGCAGTTCAAATTTAAGAGGTTATACTCACACCATACTTGAAAGTTATCAATGTCTGATTGTAAGCCGAAACCAGACTCAATATTATTGTATGTCAAACAAAGCTTAACATCATCAGCATACATTAGTACGCGAGAATTTGTTATGATAGAGGGAAGATCGTTAATAAACAAAGTAAACAGCAAAGGGCCTAGATGACTACCCTGGGGCACTCCAGATGTCACGCGGATCATTTTAGAAACAGCGTTCTTAAATATAACCCTCTGAGTCCTCCCATTCAAATAACTTGAAATCCAAGTTAAAAGATTACATGGAAACCCAAGCAAGTCTAGTTTGAATAAAAGAAGAGAGTGGTTAACGGAGTCAAAGGCTTTACTGAAATCTGTATATATAACGTCGGTCTGCATTTTATTGTTAAATCCATTAATTACAATAGATGACAATTTAAGTAGGTTGGTGGTAGTCGATCTTCGCTTAACAAAATCATGCTGACACGGTGATATTAGCCAGGAACATAAATGTTGCAAATGAGAAGTGATAATACGTTCAAAAGCTTTTGGAATTGCCGACAATTTAGAAATACCTCTGAACACCCGGGGAGTCCATCAGGACCGGGAGAATAAGTTGGCGTTGTTGTTGTTAAATCTCTTAAGAGAGAACTTTCGGTAATTATAGGTGAAAAAATACAGTTTGCCCTATTTAAGGGATTACGGTAGTTTGATTCTGACCATGAAGAAGAGCTATAAGTAGTTTGGAAAAAGTCGGAAAATAAATCTGCAATTTCAGAGTCAGTCGATGCCTCCATTGAGTTAAATCGAACCGATGAAGGCAAAGCTGATGACTTACGCTTTGCGTTGACAAAGTTATAAAACTGCTTCGGATCATTTGTAAATTCAAATTTACAACGATTTAAATACATGGAATAGCAATGACTGTTAAGAACATTAAAATCAGATCGAGCCACCACATATTTCGAAAAATCGGATGGCTTACCCGATTTTTTATACTTTTTATAAGTGTTTGATTTAAGATTTTTAAGTCGTTGAAGCGCATTTGTAAACCAAGGGGGCCTGTTCGGCTTTGGAGGAAGCCTATTAGGAACGCATTCATTAAAAAAAGTGTTTAGAACGCTATAGAACAGTTCAGTGGCACTTTCGATGTCCATACAGTTATAAAGATCTGTCAAATCGTACTGCGAAATCATTACGTTAAGTTTATTATAGTCACATTTCCGAAAGCATCTCATTTTAGTTGGAGAAACTAAAGGAGAGGTGGTATCAAGGTAGGGGAGGCAAATTGTCAATTCCATAGTTGGGTGGTATCGGTCTTCTGGTACCACAAGAGCGTCAATTCTAGATACTGTGACTTCAGACGGCTCTGAAACAAACACAAGATCTAATTGTCTATTTAATGAATTTCGTATAAAGCTAACTTGCTGTAACGATAATTCTAAAAGGCCATCCACAAAATCATGGGTGGATAAAGGTAAAGCGACAAGTGAGTCAGAAGGGGGGACCAAGATATATCAGGGAGATTAAAGTCACCCAAAACAATGAAAAGGTCTCTATTGGAAAAAAAGGATAGAATAGATTTAATAGCAGATAGATGTTGCTCATAAATTATAAGGTCAGAGCCAGGGGGAATATAGGAACATGTAATAAAGATAGATAAGGATTGGAGGGTAACTTTCACACAAACAAATTCAATGTCACTAGGGACATGAGAGTTAATTCTCTCAGAATTTAGGGTAGAAGTAACGGCAATTAGAACGCCGCCCCCCCCTACGGGGAAGGCGATCAGTTCTGTAGGTATTAAAATTATTTGCAAGAATTTCAGAGTCTGTTATCTCTGGTTTCAGCCAAGTTTCTGTATAAGCTAAGATATCGTCCGTAAATGCCGAGGAGTCAGCATAAAGCTTGGGTAGCTTCATGTTAAGTCCTCTAACATTTTGGTAAGCCAAGAATAAACTTTTCAGTTTTTTGGCACCGTGGAAGGCCTGTTATTTGTTCTCGGTTTATTAGGAACAAATTCTTTTATAACCAGACCATCATTAAGCCAGAAGCTTTCAGAAAGCAGTTCTTTAAACACATCAGGCGGAGCAAAAATTTTGAAAGACGATATCCTACAGATCCGCCAGATCTTGTTGTAGGCGCAGCAATTACTGACCTAAACATCTTACTAGCCACGGCCAAAGTGGCAGTAGAGGAAAAGAGATGAAACTCAGATCACTACTCGATTCAGGATCTCAGGTGAATTTGATTTTTGAACAAATGGCATCAAGGCTTTCGTTAAAAAGAGACAAGACTTCAGTCCGTTTTAGAAGTGTTGGCGGCGGTACAAAAATGTGCCGTTCCCAAGTCAAAATACGTGTAAAGTCCCTGTACAATTACATCACGGAAGAAATAGATGCGTTTGTGCTTCCCCAGATTATGGCTGATCAACCAGCACTGGTACCGATGACAAGGTTCAAGACCTGGTAAAGTCTACACAGATACTCGCTAAAACTCGCACTGACGATTAAACAATAGACTTAGCCAAATTGTATGCCAGTCAAGACAGCAACGTAAGTATTGTAAATGAAAGTCTCCCAGTGGGAGAACTCAATAACCCTGCCAACAACGTGACTCTGTTAAGTCAAGAAAAAGAGAACATAGACTCCGACATATTTAAGGGACCCGTCCCGCGGCTTGCGCCTTTATCGCCACAAGATGCGGGGTTCAAGCGCCAAAGGTTCAAAGCTGAATCCCGTCTAGAACCGGAGGAACCATCCGGATGGTTCTTAGCACGTATATTTTATTCCAAAAGATCAAAAACATTTTTATTGAAAACTGAATTCTTTTTTGGGGGTAACTTTCGTTGTCCCGTTATAAAAGGATCCGACGAAAGAAGAAGACGATTGAGTAGGTCTTCGTTTGTGGCTATTCGAGAAATTTTTCTTGTGTGCTGCAGACGAAATTTTTTTATGTCCTTGTTTCTAGACTCAGCAGCTTCCTCTGACAATTCCCCAATCGACACTAGAGCGTTTTCAATTATAGATGGTCCATGAATTAAAATCTTGTGAACGGTAGGCGGAAGGTAATACCATGAATATGTCCTTGTCAGATCAACGGAATTTCGATGTACCAGAACCACCAACCTTCGGCTTATCGACGATCAATCCCATTTTCAAACGAAATTCTGTTTGAATATTCCTTTTTCTTTGAAGAACTTTTTCTTTACCTTCAACGCTCCGAACTTGCCAGACTTGTACATCAAGTCTGTACGACAAATGAATAAAATATTCAAAAAATCGTATGTATGCATGAAGAGGTGACAGTCCGAATTGGAATCGATCCTGATGAACTTCCCTTTCTAAACTTGTCTGAATATCGTTCATCTCTGTGGGCTTCGCGTTGCATACATAACATTTTGAAGATGGAGTTTTAGATAATGCATTACATATTTTGCCATCAACCATTGTGAGTTGCAAAATATGCTGAACATATATTGTTTTATTACCCACAGTTATTTTCGTCTAAGCAAGATTATTAATTTTGTCTTTAAAGTATTTTTCCTCATTGATACTCAGTTCAGTTGATTCCTTCAAAAATTGAAATCGAACAGGTCGACAATATCGTGTGGATGCGGGTCGTGGGTTTTTCCATATAATTTTTGAAGTGTCTTCAGCTGCTACTAGGACAAGCGGGACATATGAAGTGACAAACAAGTGGCTGTCTTCCAAATTATTGTTCTCCACTTTCTGCTTATACTCGCTGTATCCAGAGCTTCCGTCGAAGCCCCACTTCCCTATAAGTTTTAGGTTGCAAACAGGATCGTCGACAACATCATTTATTACATAATCCTGCAACTCTATAATGCGCTTTGTTGTGTGGTCTAATAAGCTTTGAAGCTCCACTTCTGCATGTGCTTCACTAATAGTTATGTTTTCAGGATAACATTTTTTTTCTTTTAAAACATTATCATAGCTGCAAAACAGCTCTGTAGTAAGTTTACTATTAACCAACTCCCTAATGAGGATATATTGGTGCTTTGTTAAATTTGCTTCCGTGATAAGCGAAATAACCTCATTAGCACTCAAAGGCGAGATTTGTTCTTCAACAGCCGCTTGAACACTCAGAAAAACTAATTTTAGGACGACCACGCTCAACATTATTTACATCTGTAGTGTGTACATCGGAATTAAATGAAAACGATTCATTTTTCGAAAACCAATCCGAATACTTTTCCAAAACGAATGCTATATTTCGAGAGCAGTTTCGCCAATATATTTCAAATCTCTTGCAGCAATAATTAACGCATTTTTCCAATTCATCCAAGTATTCAGCATTCATTACGTAGCCATCATTCTCTATTTTCAATTTTAAAGATTGATATATACTTTGAGTCTTGACTGAATTTTTACCCGTCCCGGAACACCACCTATTATACATATAAATGCGGCTAAGTTCGCATTCGTAAGAAGCTCCTATACAAACAAAAAGAGAATAATATGAAATTATAAATATGTATAATTTATAAAAAAAAAATGAACGAATGAACTGAAATGACAATCACAACAAAACGAACAGAGACGTAGAGAAAGACGAAGACGAAGCTAAAGACAATTATCACAAAACACACCACAAAAAACACAGTTTCACACACGAAAAAAAAACTATCGAAAACGGCGAGACCACGTGTTTCTTTTTACGGTAACTCAGCGGCTAGAAATAACTAGCAGCTGTAATTTGGACAAAATAATCTGTAAGGATTGGTTAATATTTCAATATAAGTTTGATCGTTAACTTCGATTAACTTCACAACTAAAAGTCTAAGTGAAATTTTAGTTTACATATTATTTCCTAATAAAATTGGACAAGTATTACAACAATTATTAAAAACTAAACACAACATTGTAAGTACATACATATAATTAAGTATAATAGCTAATACCTTTGTTTACAATATTTAATAGTTCCATTGTTGTCAGAGTCTTTTTTAAATAGTTTTTATTTTTTGATTCAAGTCGTCACTTGCAACTCGCTAAAACTGCAAAACCGATAAATTTTTTTCGTCTATGTTTAACTGCAATTCTTGAAGAGGACAGCTGGATCAAAACAAAAATAACAGCTGATTAAAAAAGTTTGAGCTATTATGAGACAGTGTTGCCACACTTTTAGCGAAAATTTTAGCTTTTAATTTTTAATTATGGCCTATGGGGGCGACCACTGTGCATCCATACGTCAGAAAAAAGTAGTGATGGGCAGCAGTCTCATTTCTACTGGCGTTGCTATTGATCCTGCCGGTAGCACTGGCGCAGACTGCCCATATTACGCGTTTCACAAACAACCCTGGAATATTCTATAAGCAACGTGGTACCGCTCGAATGGTGGTTTCGGAATGGAACCTGATTATATACTACGACTTGGGTCCTTACCACAGTGACATGCAAGTCTTGGGCTCCGGGATTACTCAGCTGGCCCAAATGTGCACAGAACTTGATAATAAGCAAGCATGCGGAACAATCGTAGGACACTTCCAACATATGTACGCAGAATTGCAATCAGGAAGTGAACTAATGCACATCTCACGACAACGCAGGTCACCATTTAATAGAATTGGCTACATAGCAAACACCTTGTTTGGAGTACTGGATTCAAATTATGCTGATAATATGGCCAAAACAATGGTTTTTAATGGAATTGCTAAACAACCAAACATCAATTGTGGACTCGACCATTAACCTAATAAAAAGAGATAAGTCAGCCACGGATATTCGACTGAAAACCTTGGAGCGCCATATTGCCACGATCAAACAGGAGAATTGAAGGTATCAGGGGGCACACCTTGCGCAAGCGTACATGGTGTTGACAGCCCATCTGACGTTATTAACCTCCAGTCTTCAACGGATTCAAACAGACATAACAAACATTCTAACAGACATCCGCCATCGGACAATAAGTCCCGCATTAATCTCTCCAAAACAACTGAGAGAACAACTCGACCAAATTAGAGACCATTTAGCACCAGATCAAATGCTCCCAGTATCAACCGAACATGCGATTGAACTATACAAAATCATGCGAGCAGAAGGTACGACAACAGGCACTCATGTCATAGTTTGGATAACGCTACCATTGGTGTCGACAACGTCGTAAGAAGTGTACAGCATCATCTCCATCCCAACATGGAACTCCAGAAAATGAACTTCATTCAAATTACGGTCAAGTATCATCGTAGTCAATGCGCACAGGGATCAATTCATGAGTTTGACTGAGGAAGCGTTTTAAGGATGTTTAACTGTACCCGCCAATGTTCATCTCTGTTTCACTCATCAAACAGTATTCAACGCAGAAGATCGGTGTGAGTTTACCTATTTAACAATAAATCCACCCCACATTGCGAAGTCGTTGAATCTAAGTCCGATATGGTTTGGATAAAGGCCTCACAACCAAACAAATGCATTTATGCTACGCGTTACTCAATGGATCGTCAATCAGTGTGCAACGGTCGGCCCTCAGCAATACACTTAGAGGAAACAGGCTTGCTTTCTCTTGCACCTGGCTGCACTGCACGAAATGCTAATATCAGCATAAGGTCGGTCGGCACGATTACAAGTGAGTAACATTCCACTTTTAGTCGCATTGGAAATACAAACCATTATATAAAACCAAAATCCACGGAAACCGCAATTGTCGAGGTCAAACCAACCGACTACACATACAAAGAGTTGGACAACCTACAAGAAAACTTAAAGATAATTGACCACCAAGTCCTGCTTCATCAACTAAGTCAGGTGCAGCATCATCAAATTGCTGCCTACGCTGCCTTAGCCATATCAGTCTTGCTAATAATCGCTTACACCATCCGGTGGGGATACATCATCTGGAATTCCAAAAAAGCAACTTTACACCCCAAGGAACACTCTAGCTCGACGCATCCAGCAACCTCACCACGCACGTTTAGCCTCGACATAGGCGATGGTTGAACAGCGAATATAGCTGACACCACAATTCGGAAATAGAGCAATAATTTGATTATCACTGCATATAGCACTTTGAACCACTACGAGTTGTGAAGAATAGTTGTAATTTCATTTTCCCTTTCTACATATTTTTGTTACCGTAAACACTTTTGTACCCATAAATACCGTAACAATTCTGACTCTTACAATCAAGGTGTACTCATTCTGCATCCAACAGAGGCTATCGCTCTAGTCTTCAGATCCTCATATGCAAACATTAGTCCAACTGGATCAAGTTCCAGTTGCGACGACTTTAGGCAGACAGTTTATGTAGTGTATGCCAGGCATCTAGGCCAAGCAATTAACAACGTACAACTGTGGACACCTGTGCCTCTCATTCCTACTTTCTTTTGTGGATTGAGTGGAGTCATAAATGGTTAATTTACATCTGAGGGGTGAAAATCAATGTCCACGTATGTGTGAGTTCTAAACGGTATAAAAAGTGGATCCGCAGGCGTTGAAATTAACAGTCTAAGTTGTTATTTCACATCGAAAGTCGTCTAGAGGAGAAGAATTTCGCTATAGTCGGGTGTCCCGACTATCTGATACCCGTCACTCAGCTAGCAGTGCGAGGGAGATAGAGATATAGAATTTTGATTGCGCATAACTTTTTAATGAATGGTCCGATTTGAAAAAACTTCTACAATCAAGCCACCCCCGCCCCAACATTTGGTCCAGTCGAGCCAGACTTCTAAGTTTCTGGATTTTTCTTCTCCTGGAATTTCCCCAGCAGCTACGGTGGCTTGAACTGCTCCAGATAAGTTCCACTTATTGCATTTATTTGCCGGTCATACAGCCAGTTGTTCGAACCCCATTTTGTATGATTTCTAGTCTGAATCAAAAAGCGATTAAATCCGACGCAACGGCATTTAATATATACTCCAATTCCTTTTCTTTGTGAGCAGCAATTTTTCCATTTTTTCCATTCCCGAAATGTTGTACACTCGAAATTATTACATTGCCGTTCACAAATTTCTAAATCCTTAGTGCCATATATTCAACATTGTGCACATACAAAACAAATAATTTACAGTTTCAGTTATACACACCCATTTTTATATTTTATTTTAAACAAGAAAGGAAGCTAGCTTCGGCCAGCCGAAGCTTATATACCCTTGCAGATAAAAGAAATACCTTTTTAAGTTGTCAGAAATCAAAACGCCTACTTCCTGCAAAGTTACAATGAATTTTCTTATATTTGTTTGATTATTCGTATGGGATATAGTGGATATAGGGGATATAGTGGATATAGTGGGATATAGTGGTCCGATCCGGCTCGCTCCGACATATGTACTACCTGCAATAGAAAGAAGACTTTTGGGAAAGTTTCATTGCGATAGCTTTAAAACTGAGAGACTAGTTCGCATAGAAACGGACAGACGGACAGACGGACATGGCTAGATGGACTCGGCTATTGGTGCTGATCAAGAATATATATACTTTATGTGGTCGGAAACGTCTCCTTCACTGCGTTACAATATCTGACTGAAATTATAATACCCTCTGCAGGGGTATAAAAATATATTCGTGTTCTGTGAGTTCCATTTATTTTCCAATTGTGTTTAAAAATATATAATCCAGCCACAGTGAACATTTCAAATTCAAAGTGATCTGCCAAAATGGACAGCTTTCGTTTTTTTACTGTGTTTCCTGCAGCGTGCATATATTTTTACATAAATATTCCAAAATACAGTCCACTCCGACTACTATTCAAATACAGTCCACTTCAACTACTATTTCGAACACAGTCTACATCAACATTGTTTCTCTAAATCAATTCCAAAACCCTAATACCACAAATATAAAACAGCGAAAACGTGAAATTATATCGTACAGTTATAAACAAACGCACAGACATATATACATACTAACTCGAAGTCTCCACAACTCCCGCAATCGGTGCCCTCGCTCTATCCAGCTGTTCGCTGCGTACATACATACTAGGTGCATACAAAACGTACCTCCACGTATTCCGAAACACACCGCGGTTTTCAGATATCCAACAAATAACGAATATTCTTCTTTCGAAATATACTAGAGAAAAAAGCCATATTAATTACAAAATAATTTCTACTAAAACTAGTTCAGAAATATATTAATTAAAATATTAATTATTTATTTAATTAATATATTTATACCCTTGCAGAGGGTATTATAATTTCAGTCAAAAGTTTGTGAATGAGACGTTTGCGACCACATAAAGTATATATATTCTTGATCAGCACCAATAGCCGAGTCCATCTAGCCATGTCCGTCTGTCCGTTTCTATGCGAACTAGTCTCTCAGTTTTAAAGCTATCGCGATGAAACTTTCCCAAAAGTATTCAGTATGACGACTGAAGGAGCGGAGGATATTTTGGCAACTCTGCACCGCAAATATGAATATTGCTATTCGGTGTACGAAGAGCTGGCGGTGCAGCTCAGCGAGTTAATTAACCGAGCCAGTTCGCAGCAACCGATGTCCAGCACCGACAATCAGTCCGCGTACATTCCGTCTGGGTGCCGGTTGCCTCCATGTGACACAGAAGTATTCGAGGGAGACTATATCAAATGGCCAACATTCAGGGACCTTTTCACTGCCGTCTACGTCAATAACACACGGTTGACGCCGGTCGAGAAGTTATTCCATCTCAACGCGAAAACGAGCGGTGAGGCAAAGGCAATTGTTGCCAAGTCCCCGCTCACTAATGATGGTTTCGCTTCCGCTTGGGAGGCTCTTCGAGACCGTTTCGAAAACAAAAGACTTTTAGTGAACAGCCAACTCAAGCTCCTATTTAACTTGAGTTCCGTTAATGCCGAAACTGGCCACTCCATAAAAGAGCTTCAGAGCACCATCCAAGGGTGCCTGACAGCATTAGCCCATTCCAAAATATCAACAGAAAATTGGGATTGCTTGCTGGTATACCTGTGCGCCAGTAAGTTGCCCAGGTTAACCCTTTCCTTGTGAGAACAATCCCTTACATCAAAGTCCGATATTCCTACATGGGATGAGATGAACGCGTTCCTTAGCGATAGGTATAGAACCTTAGAAGCCATTGAGGATATGAAGCAGAGTCTTGGTGGTCCGTCAACTTCCAAAAATTCCCAAGTTACGAAGAAGCTTCACACCTTTGAAGCCAAAGTGAGTGTCAAACCAAAGAGCTGCGATTTGTGCTCTAAACAGAGTCACCCAGTGCGGTTGTGCCCTCGCTTCATTCAGATGGCAATCGAGGCGCGGGAAAGCTACATAAAAAAGAAGCAGTTATGCTTGAATTGCTTCGCGAGAGAACATCAGCTCCGGGATTGTTCCAGTACGCACAGCTGTTTCGTATGCCGAGGGAGACATCCCACGCTTCTGCATCGAGGCAACCCTTTTTCCAACAATCCAAGTTCCTCTGGAAATGCGAGACCTCCGGCGGGAGGCTCAGACATACCCGATTAACATTCAAATGTGCAAGTCTGTTTTGTCTCAGGCTCAAAGGCAGTCCTCTTGGGCACGGAAATGATTGATATTTGCCACCTCGGTACTCACTTCAGAGCACGCGCTCTGATCGACTCGGGATCTGAAGCGACGTTCTATACGGACCGTCTTTTCAAGTTGGTCAATCTGCCGTTCCGCCCCATTCAAGCTCAAGTGTCTGGTTTAAATCAGACCGTTTCTGCCCAGTCAACACGGCTTTGCCATTACGCCATTCGTTCTCCTACTAAGCCGGGCCTGCAGTTAGACACCGCAGCCAAACCTTCAACGGGCAGATCCCACATTTCTCCAGAGTTCCCAGATAGACGTTCTTATCGGAGCTGATATTCTTCCATTCGTGCTGCTGAGTGGCACAAAGACCAACATCTGCGGATCTCTTTTTGGGCAAGAGACCATCTTCAGGTGGGTGCTCACTGGTCCAGTGTCCATGTCCACAAGCAACCGAGTCTCAGCCTTTACGACTCAAGTTACAAAGACAAATGAGGCGTCCTAAGACAAACTTCTTACTAAGTTTTGGGAGGTGGAAGATCTACCATCAAAAATGGTAAAAGAGTCCGATTCCATCTGCGAAAGTAATTTTCAACGAAACTCAAGGTCTATAGCACTTTCTCAGTTTCTGAGAAACGAGAATCGTTTACGAAGAGACACTCCATTAAATGAGCAGTACAACTCCGTGATCCAAGAATATTTGGATTTAGGCCATATAAGAGAGGTCTCGCCCACTCACAATTTTCCAAACTACTACCTCCCACATCATGCGGTGATAAAACCCGAAAGCACTACCACGAAACTGCGGGTAGTATTCAACGCTTCCAGCCCTTCAGCAAATGGGACTAGCTTGAACGATGTGCTTCATGCCGGTCCAGTCCTCCAATCTGACTTAACGATTCAGATTTTGAAGTGGCGCTATTTCAAGTATGTCTTTAGTGCGGACATCACGAAAATGTAAAGGCAGATCTGGGTCGATCCAAAGCACACGCCCTGTCAAAGGATTCTATTCCGAAACAAGGAAGGGGACATTCGAGATTACGAGCTGAAAACCGTAACATTCGGTGTCAATTGCGCGCCCTATCTCGCCATCCGAGTGCTGCAACAGCTGGCTGATGACGTCGATCAGCAGTTTCCAAAAGCCGGTCACATAATCCGCAACTTCATGTATGTTGATGACGTTTTAGCAGGAACGAATTCTCAACAAAAAGCTCAACTTACCATCCAGGAGTTAGTAACCGCGTTGAATTCGGCCGGTTTTCCGCTTAGAAAGTGGACTTCCCACCACGAGGAAGGACATTCCAAATGAGCATCTCCTCCATGCTGAGTTCCTGAATATTGATGCCGAAAGCACAGCCAAAACTCTCGGCATTCGCTGGAGAGCAACCACCGACGAGTTCTACTTCGTGCACCCAGAAATATCCGTCAAGTCCTCCTATACGAAAAGAGAAGTTATCTCCCAGATCGTAAAGCTATTCATCGTCCGGGCCAAAATTTTTATGCAGGAGATCTGGCTGCAAGAGTTAGGCTGGGATGACAACCTTCCCGACGAAATGAGCCATAGATGGCAAGCGTTCCTGCAAAGTTATTCCGATATCCCTCCCCCGACTCGAGCTATGTGGTGCCCTATTGCTGGCAGATATGGCATCCACCATCCTTTCAAATATGCTGTCAGACAGCTCTGAGATTTTCTGCTGAACAGATTCCACCATTGTCCTGGCATGGTTAAAAAAACCAGCCTGCTCCTGGACCACATTCGTAGCCAACCGCGTAACCAAAATAGCTCAAGCTACAAAGATTGAGAATTGGTCACATGTGCGATCAGAACACCCTCTGGTGGCATGGGCCCAAACTTCAATGGCCAGAAACTTCGGATCCACACCCAGTCACTGAGTTAGAGCTGCGCGCGGTGAAGGTTCATTTCGTAAAGCTCCCCGCTGATGATTTCCTTGAACGTTTTTCCAGACTAGACAAGGCTTTACGAGTCCTAGCTTACGTCCAAAGGTTCCTAAATCGCTGTCGTAAGGCTCCGGTAGCTCGGGATAGGCAGCTCAGTAATAGGGAAATCCGGGAAACGAGCTTCGATTGTTGCGAAGTAAAAGATCCATACCCGCATCAAGCCAAATTGCTAATTTGTTTCCATTTATAGACCAACATGGCCTCTTAAGAGCATGTGGTCGCTTGACTGCCTCCAAGGTCCTGCATCGTCGTCGGCTATCTCGTCTTCTTGTCCAATTCTCCCACCAGATTACGCTTCATGGCGGCAACCAATTGATAGTGCGCTTGATGCGATCCAAATATTGAATTCCTAAAATCAAGAATCTGGTAAAGGGCGTTGTGAATTCATGCAAGGTGTGCAACATTTATAAAAAAATACTGCAGACTCAATTGATGGGCGATTTTCCGACTGATCGAGCCTCTTTTTCCAGGCCATTTACTTACACCGGCGTCGATTACGCCGGCCCCTTTAAAGTAAAAAACTACACAGGGAGAGCATGTCTCATAACTAAGAGATATGTTTGTGTGCTTTTCTACGAAGGCCATCCATTTGGAACTCACCTCCGACCTTACAACTGAGAAGTTTCTAGCAGCGTTTGCGCGTTTTGTAGCTAGAAGAGGTTGTCCTCAGCGGGTCCATTCCGACAACGGCAAAACCTTTGTTGGTGCCTCAAGTCTTCTTTCCCGTGACTTTACGCAAGCACTAAAGAAGTCGGTGACTGATGCATATAGCCATCAGGGACTCGTGTGGCGATTCATACCCCCAGGAGCTCCTCATATGGGAGGCCTGTGGGAGGCAGGAGTAAAGAGTTTTAAAACGCTGTTTTACAAATCCACGTCCGCTCGCAAGTATACCTTCGAAGAGCTTTCCACGCTTCTGGCAAAGATTGAAGCCTGCCTTAATTCCAGACCACTCTCTCCAATGTTAGAGGACCCGACAGACTTGCTGGCACTGACGCCAGGCCATTTTCTGATCGGGGTTACGTTACTTTCCACGGCGGAGCCTTAAATTAAAGGCGAAGCCAAGTCGATTATAATTCGACGGCAACATCTCAAGGCCCAGCATCAACAATTTAGTTCGCGATGGAAAGAAGAGTATCTAAAGGAACTCCACAAGCGCAACAAGTGGCTAAGTCTATCCAGAAATCTGCAAGTCGACAATATGGTAGTTATTAAGGACGATAACTTGCCATCATATGACTGGCGGCTCGGCAGAATCGTAGCTGCTATCCCAGGAGCTTATACTAGAGTACGCGTCGTAGATATTGTTACTTCTCGTGGAACCATCCAAAGTCCGGTCCACAAAGTAGTTCTCCTTCCTATGGAGGCTAAGGCAACCTCTAAATCTCCACAATAATGCCTTCTGTTCCCGCTGTCCTCCCCGCAAACATCACTAAAGCGACTCCCTTTCTGATTTGTTTGTCTTTTTTTGCTTCTCTTCCAAGTAAAAGTTCAGAATGGCTCCTCGTCCTCGCCCACGCACTTCCCAGACCCTCGTCAGCAGATGTTCTCGAGGTATAAAATCCTACCGCTGCCGAGTCTGCCAGGGTATACATCCGCTACGGAAATGCAACCGATTCCTGAGGCTCAGTTCAGAGAAGCGTCTCCGAGCAGTACTGGTGAACAAGTATTGCCACAATTGTTTGGCTCATCAACACTCTGGAGGGAAATGCCGCAGTGGCGACGCCTGCAAAAAATGTGGACAGGGTCATCACACCTTGCTCCACATGCACGAGATGCCCGCGATAACTTGCCGATCGCCTTTCCAGCAACGCCACCAGTCGCCTACATATTCTGCCGACGGCCATTGTGGTCATCGACACCGGGGCCAATTGCTATGAGACGGGCGCGCATATCGACCCGTGTACCCCCGTGAGCAGTATCGACAGCTCGCTGGCAGAAGCTTTTCGGCTGCCGACCACGAATGTTGGAGACGAACGAGTGTGCTCAACGACCATCCGGTCAAGGTCGGACGCATAAACGAAGTTGACTTAAAAAGTATGATTCGAAACGAAAAGTGATTGGCATAAATCTGAATATTAACGAGAACATGAAAAGCTGTGAAGTTTGCATTCAGGGGAAGCAATAGAAAAAACCATTCACGAAGTCGAACTCAAAATCTAGTGATCTACTTAGTTTGTACACTCAGACGTTTGTGGACCAATGCGGGTCAAGTCGCTCGGAAGTTCCAGATACTTCGTAACATTCATCGACGATAAAACTAGGTGGTGCGAAATATAGTTTCTAAAACAGAAAAGCGAAGTCATAGAATTTATAGGGTACGAGCCACAAACAAAAGGATATCGACTTTGGTGTCCAGCTGAAAGGAAGACTTACAAAAGCCGAGATGTCAAGCTCCTTGACCAATTTAAAGAAAAGGACCAATATGAGGATTTTGTTAACCAAGAATATGTTGAAAAGCAAAAAATCGAACTTAATCTTTTGCAAGTTCCACCAGAACCAGAATCTTCGCCCAAATTTGAAAACAAACTTAAGGTCCCAGAATGGCAGTGCCCAGACCGGAAACTCCCACAACTCGCACGCAGCTACCAGCACTAGTCACAACCCCAAAGAGGGGACGATGTCGCCCCAGGAAGCGGCGAATAACAATGGAAGAGAGTGCTCCAGATTATTTCCAGGGAGAAAACAGCACATTTCTCAGTAAGCAGAGCGACCCAAAAGATAAAACAGAGGCACTATCTTGCCTGGATACTGAGGAATGCTTCAAGAATACCGTGCTCTGGACAAGAACGAGACGTGGACTCTGGTAGATGACTGGCTTTGACTTATTGGTTATTCACATTAAAAACACTTTAAAAAAATTAGAAGCTAAAATTTTTAGTCACAACCACACACAACTAAACGAAAATGGAAGCGTGCTTAAGAAAAATCTCAAAAACGAAAAAATAACAAGAAACACTCAAACAGCTGTAAGGCAGAACACAAAGCAGAAAGCATAATTCGACCTATCCATCACACATTGTCACACACACTAAAAAAAAAAAAAAAATAAGAAGAAGAAGAAAATCAAAACATGGTCTTGCCAGAGGGAAAGCGTTTACAAGAAGCCTTTGGCTCTAAACGTGGCCCCTCCGACGCCCCCAATGACACCCCCTTACCTTTGCTTATCGCGGCCATAAATAGCCGCTAGCTAAAGGTAAACTTCAAGCAAAGCGTGCCGAAAGTGATGCGTGCGTAGTACGCATGCATGGAGTCCCCTTTGTGGTAGGCGAAAAACTACGGCCATTGTTTAATAAGTTGTGTTTTTTGACGAACTTTGTCCTGCGCCGAAATATTTTTTTTTTAAATATATATGCTCTATTTATTAAATCTTCTCTATATGAGACTAATCTTAATCTTAAGAATATAACTTAACTTACAGTCATGTGGACTGAATTTAGACTAATATTTATTGCTGGGCTGGTAGATCGTTTCGATGCAGACGAGTTCTGTTCGAAACCCGTGTTAGGTTCCCTGCGAGATTATTTGGGTGCAGTGTAAGATTATTGTTGTAGGCCGATTTCTGCTTTGATATTTCATCTTTGACCGGTTGTATGCCCAGATCCTTGTGGATGTTTTCGTTCCGAACATACCATGGTGCCCCAGTGATTGTTCGCAGGATTTGTGATTGTGAGCGCTGTATGACGTAAACGTTGCTGTTGCGTTCCCCCAGAGCTGGGCGCCGTAAGTCCAAATGGGCTTAAGGGTGGAGTTGTAGAGAAGAACTTTAAAGTTCAGACACAGTGGTGATCGAGAATTTATAATCCAGTGTAGGCTGCTAGCCTTAAGTCTGAGATGTACATTCTTGCATTCAATGTGCCTCTGCCAGGTCAAGCGTCTGTCGAGGTGGACGCCGAGATATGTTACTTTGCTGGCTTGGGGGATCTGCGTACTATTCAAAGTAAGCGGGGGCACGATTGTCTATTAAGGGTAAACGTTATATGTTTACACTTTTGTTCATTAATTTTGATTCGCCAGTGAGAGGACTGGACCACCAAATGATCAGCCAGTTGAGCTGTTGCTCTAGTTGGGTATCTTGAGCGGCTCAGGATTGCGGTGTCGTCAGCAAATGTGGACGTAGTCAGCATCTCGTTCGTAGGGATGTCTGCTGTATATAGGACAAACAGGGTAGGGCCCAGTGCGCTACTTTGTGGGACTCTGGCTTCAATGTTATACTCGTTGAATGTCGTCGTATTGCATCTCACCTCGAAGACTCTGTGGTAGAGGTACGACTTAAGTAACTTATGAGTGTTTTCTGGCAGTAATGTAAGGATTTTATGCATAAGGCCGTCAAGCCACACTCGGTCGTATGCCTGAGAGACAACGAAGAATGTCGCACTACAATACTCCCGATGTTCGAAGGCTGTACGAATTTCTGAAGTTATCCGGTTGACTTCCTCGATGGTTCTGTGGCTTTCACGAAACCCGATTTGATGTGCCGGAATTAAGTTTTGTTATCTTAAATATGGTGTAATACGCGTGAGTAGGCATTTTTCTAGTAATTTGGAAAGGCACGATAGTAAGCTTATTGGCCTGTACGATGAGGGAATTGTGTGGTCTTTCCCAGGATTCGGTATCATTATAACCACAGACTTTTTCCATTTTTTGGGGTAGTAGCCAAGTTTTATTATCCCGTTAAATAGCTTGCATATAACATCCACTGCGCAGTTTGGAAGTTCAATTATAATTTTTGGGGTTATTAGGTCTCCCCCTGGAGCCTTTTTCGGTTTTAGTTTAGCAATTTCAGGTGCTTGAAACTAAATTTGGTTAATTGCAATTTCAGAGCTAAGCGGCGGTAGCTGAAAAGAGTTTGTGGCGGCGTTTGGTTGAAAAACATTTCGTAGGTGTAAAGCAAATGCTTCGACTCTGTCTTAGTCACTGCGGGCCCAAGTACCCAAGGAGTTTCTAATCGGAGTGACTGATTCTATCGGAGAGCTTAAATTTGGGTGAGCTCTCAATGTGGGAACTTATGTACTTTTTGTACTTTAGCCAGTTAGTTCTAGTCGAGGTCAGCCTGAAGGGGTGCTCGATTACTTTCTGGCTTTAAAGGAGAGTTATTAAAAGTCCGATAGCGATTTGGCGCTTACTAAATTTCTTGAGATGTTCTTGGTCACAGCGAAGTCAATTAAGTCCGGGAGTTTTCTGGGGTAAGCTGGCCAATATGTGGGGCTGCCAGTGGAGACAGAGTCGAGTTTGTTGCTAAAATTTATAATTGCTTTATACAGTTGTCTTCCTTTGGGGGTCACTAGTTTTGATCCCCAGTGCGTGTGCTTGCTAGAAGTCCAAGAATTGTAAGAATATGTAAAACGCGGTGGGCAACAGACAGCGGCCTTTCCGGTGTGCTCGTTGAATAGATCGGACGAAATGGCTTTCGAGAGATAATTTCATTATCTTAAAAGAAGCCATGCACTTAAAGAAGAAGAAATCATTTGCGGCTGTATTTACGCGCCGTGGGATTGTGCACGTGAAGTGCAGTAAGTGAGATAACATCCACATTATCCAGCAGCTTAATGAGTTTTCAGCGATCTCTGCTGAGTCAGCTCTCTTCCTCTCCGGATCCAGTGCCCTTCTTGCCTAAGGTACCTCTCATGTCCAAAATAGCTTTCGTCAATAACATCTCCTATGCAGTTGAACTCTTTAAGAGTATAGTTTTAATTCTGTCATTATATTTGCAATCTCTCTTCATCTAAATCTAGCTTGCGTCTTCTCAATTCATATGTGCGTTTCCCAATTTTTCGTATATCTTAATATTATACAGGTCAATACAAACAATTCAACATTAGAATTCTCTGTAAACAGAAAAATTGATGAGTTTAGGGAACTATTTGTTGGTTGAAAAGTTGATGTGGTCTGTGTTTCAGAAACATGGTTTATCAGTGGCTATAGTGATGTCCCTTTTGAATGTGATGGTTATGTATTGTACAGATCAGACAGAGTAAACCACGCAGATGGTGTAGCCATATATGTAAGCAACAAATACACTTCGAAACTTATTCAATCAAATCCGATTGATAGCAGAGTTTGTTTTTAGATGTCGTAGACCGTCGTTTCAAATCAAAAATTCTAATCTGTTTTATTTATAGACCCCATCGAACGACCGAATATAATGAGCTCACAAAGGCTGTATATAATATTTCTCTTTGGTACGAAAACGTTATCCTGGCTGGAGATCTTAGCAGCAACCTTATCAAAGAACAGAATCTGCAGAATGATTTTAGATCTCTTGGACTAAACATGGTTAATTCAAACTTACCTACCCATTTCACAAGCACCTGCAGCTCTTTGTTAGATGTTTTCTTTGTTAGTGATCCGTCCAAAATCCTTCTCTATGATCAGTTGTGTGTGTCATCGTTCTCCAAACATGACTTGATTTTTATGTCATATGATTTCATTTCTGATAAGTCACCCCGACTTTTTAGTTTTAGAGACTATAAATCAATCAATTGCAATAACCTACTTACCGAATTTGACAATTATAACTGGACAAGTATTTATACCCGTTACTCGTAGAGTAAAAGGGTATATTGTATTCGTGCAAAAGTATGTAACAGCTAGAAGGAAGCATTTCCGACCCTATAAAGTATATATATTCTTGATCAGGGTCACTAGCCGAGTCGATCTAGCCATGTCCGTCTGTCCGTCTGTCTGTCTGTCTGTCTGTCTGTCTGGATGAACGCTGAGATCTCGGAAACTATAAAAGCTAGAGGATTGGTATTTGGCATGAAGATTCTTGGAGTTCCTACGCAGCGCAAGTTTGTTTCAAAAGGGTGCCACGCCCCCTCTAACGCCCACTCTCGCTTATATACGGTTTTAAAAATTTTAATATTTCGGAAAAGTAATGCAGTTTTATTGTGTTTATAAATACCTATCGAAATGTAGGAAAATTTTTCAAATCGGACCATTCGTTAAAAAGTTATGCGTGATCAAAGTTTCTGTCTCCATCTCCCTCGCACTCCCTTTACCTGAGTAACGGGTATCTGATAGTCGGGGCACCCGACCATAGCGTTCTCTCTTGTTTTAACTTGCATTTCCACCGATAATCTTCGGCACTTAAATTCTTAAGAAATCGCGGTCCATCGAGGGTAATTTTTTCGCGATTTTTGGGGCACATGCCCCTTTTCTAGACTATTACCAAAACTTGACTTCGGCTCAGGACCAACTTCTTTTATTTAGCTTCAACATTCGACAGTTATTTGAACACTGTGTCCCTTCAAGAACAAAACAAGAGAGAACGCTATATTCGGGTGCCCCGACTATCAGATACCCGTTACTCAGCTAAAGGGAGTGCGAGATGGAGATATAAACTTTGATCAGCACTAACTTTTTAACGAATGGTCCGATTTAAAAAAATTTCCCCTACATTTCGATAGGTATTGATAAGCACAACAAAACTGAATTTTTACTTTTCCAAAATAATCAAATTTTTACAATCGCACATAAGCGATTGTGGGCGTTAGAGGGGGTGTGGCACCCTTTTGAAACAAACTTGCGCTGCGTAGGAACTCCTAGAATCTGCATGCAAAATGCCAATCTTCTAGCTTTTATAGTTTCCGAGATCTCAGCGTTCATACAGACAGACGGACAGACAGACAGACAGACAGACGGACAGACAGACGGACAGACAGACATGGCTAGATCGTCTCGGCTAGTGATCCTGATCAAGAATATATATACTTTACAGGGTCGGAAACGCTGCCTTCTAGCTGTTAAATACTTTTGCAGGAATACAATATACCCTTTTACTCTACGAGTAACGGGTATAAATACAAAAACCAGCCGATTAGCCTTGGTATAATTTGGAAATTAAATATATGATGGACGTTGATGCACTACGAGCAGTACAAACAAGTGGCCCAACGATACCAAGCACGTGCTTGTTACGCGCGGGACCCTTTATCAATTAGGGCAAAAATGCGAGTTCGCGAGGAAAATACATAAAACAATTAGAGACGGGACATATAAAAATTATAAAGATTATGAACTAAGATTGAAGCAAATGAGATTAAATTTTAGTTTTTAATACAGGGATAGATGTAGAAGTGCAAATTAAATGATAAAGATTGTTATAATTATTACATAGAACACGAAAAGGCTCATGCAGAGTGAAATTTGATGTACATCGAGGCAAATTAAGAGGGTAATAATTTCGTGTTAGTCTAACGGGAACATTAAAAGTTAAACGGTTTACCAGTTCTACAGAATCAATATCACCTCTTATAAGATTTTGCATAAAAATAGTACCAAGCATTATTCTACGGTTTTCAAGTGTAGGTAAATTAATCAATAGTAATCTACTTTGGTAGGAAGGTAGCCTTACGTTTTGATCCCAGTTCAAACTACGAAGAGCAAAAAGAAGAAATTTTTTTGTACCGACTCTATACGGTCAATGTGCACTTGGTATTGTGGGCTCCAAACCGAAGAACAATATTCCAATATAGGTCGGACAAGGGAGGTAAATAGTAATTTGGTTATATAAGGGTCGTCAAATTCTTTTGACCAACGCTTTATAAACCCAAAAACACTCATAGCTTTGTTGACAGTCAGCATTATGTGGCAGTCAAATTTAAGCTTCGGGTCCAGAAGAACGCCTAAATCATTTACTGAATATATACGGTCAAGTGGCAAGTTCTGAAGCAAATAACTTATAAACGTAGGAGTACCCCTATGAAAGGTCATTACGTTACATTTCAGGCAGTTCAAATTTAAGAGGTTATACTCACACCATACTTGAAAGTTATCAATGTCTGATTGTAAGCCGAAACCAGACTCAATATTATTGTATGTCAAACAAAAGCTTAACATCATCAGCATACATTAGTACGCGAGAATTTGTTATGATAGAGGGAAGATCGTTAATAAACAAAGTAAACAGCAAAGGGCCTAGATGACTACCCTGGGGCACTCCAGATGTCACGCGGATCATTTTAGAAACAGCGTTCTTAAATATAACCCTCTGAGTCCTCCCATTCAAATAACTTGAAATCCAAGTTAAAAGATTACATGGAAACCCAAGCAAGTCTAGTTTGAATAAAAGAAGAGAGTGGTTAACGGAGTCAAAGGCTTTACTGAAATCTGTATATATAACGTCGGTCTGCATTTTATTGTTAAATCCATTAATTACAATAGATGACAATTCAAGTAGGTTGGTGGTAGTCGATCTTCGCTTAACAAAATCATGCTGACACGGTGATATTAGCCAGGAACATAAATGTTGCAAATGAGAAGTGATAATACGTTCAAAAGCTTTTGGAATTGCCGACAATTTAGAAATACCTCTGAACACCCGGGGAGTCCATCAGGACCGGGAGAATAAGTTGGCGTTGTTGTTGTTAAATCTCTTAAGAGAGAACTTTCGGTAATTATAGGTGAAAAAATACAGTTTGCCCTATTTAAGGGATTACGGTAGTTTGATTCTGACCATGAAGAAGAGCTATAAGTAGTTTGGAAAAAGTCGGAAAATAAATCTGCAATTTCAGAGTCAGTCGATGCCTCCATTGAGTTAAATCGAACCGATGAAGGCAAAGCTGATGACTAACGCTTTGCGTTGACAAAGTTATAAAACTGCTTCGGATCATTTGTAAATTCAAATTTACAACGATTTAAATACATGGAATAGCAATGACTGTTAAGAACATTAAAATCAGATCGAGCCACCACATATTTCGAAAAATCGGATGGCTTACCCGATTTTTTATACTTTTTATAAGTGTTTGATTTAAGATTTTTAAGTCGTTGAAGCGCATTTGTAAACCAAGGGGGCCTGTTCGGCTTTGGAGGAAGCCTATTAGGAACGCATTCATTAAAAAAAGTGTTTAGAACGCTATAGAACAGTTCAGTGGCACTTTCGATGTCCATACAGTTATAAAGATCTGTCCAATCGTACTGCGAAATCATTACGTTAAGTTTATTATAGTCACATTTCCGAAAGCATCTCATTTTAGTTGGAGAAACTAAAGGAGAGGTGGTATCAAGGTAGGGGAGGCAAATTGTCAATTCCATAGTTGGGTGGTATCGGTCTTCTGGTACCACAAGAGCGTCAATTCTAGATACTGTGACTTCAGACGGCTCTGAATCCAACACAAGATCTAATTGTCTATTTAATGAATTTCGTATAAAGCTAACTTGCTGTAACGATAATTCTAAAAGGCCATCCACAAAATCATGGGTGGATAAAGGTAAAGCGACAAGTGAGTCAGAAGGGGGGGACCAAGATATATCAGGGAGATTAAAGTCACCCAAAACAATGAAAAGGTCTCTATTGGAAAAAAAGGATAGAATAGATTTAATAGCAGATAGATGTTGCTCATAAATTATAAGGTCAGGAACATGTAATAAAGATAGATAAGGATTGGAGGGTAACTTTCACACAAACAAATTCAATGTCACTAGGGACATGAGAGTTAATTCTCTCAGAATTTAGGGTAGAAGTAACGGCAATTAGAACGCCGCCCCCCCTACGGGGAAGGCGATCAGTTCTGTAGGTATTAAAATTATTTGCAAGAATTTCAGAGTCTGTTATCTCTGGTTTCAGCCAAGTTTCTGTAAAAGCTAAGATATCGTCCGTAAATGCCGAAGAGTCAGCATAAAGCTTGGGTAGCTTCATGTTAAGTCCTCTAACATTTTGGTAAGCCAAGAATAAACTTTTCAGTTTTTTGGCACCGTGGAAGGCCTGTTATTTGTTCTCGGTTTATTCTCGGTTTAAAACACAAATTAACTTGCTGGATAATGCCTATAAACGCTGGAAAAGGCATAAAACCGAGAGTCTTCACAGTATTTTCAAAAAACTGAGAAGTTTAGTCACAAATCTCATTTCCTCTTCTAAAAGTAGATTATATTACAATAAATTCGCCAGTGCAGAGACCCCTAGTCAAATTTGGAAGGACTTAAGGAGCCTGGGGATAGGTAAACAAAATGCAGCGGCTAAATCGGACCTTGATGTAGATGCCCTTAATAAGCAATTTTCTGAGGTTCTTTCTCTCATTCCAATACAAAATTTGTCCCTGAAGTCAACAACATCTTATGAAAATACTTTTAGCTCTTGTATCTTGAATGTATACTTAAGGTAAAATCAAACGCAGAAGGTGTGGATAACGTTAGTCCCAAGTTTATAAAAATGTTGCTGCCGCAATTAATTTGTCATATTACCTATATCTTTAATGCAGTGTTTACCACCTCAATGTTTTCTGATTGTTTGAAAATTGCTAAAATTCTGCCCATCCCGAAATCAAAAAAAGAATTTAGAATAATATCTATCTTGCCTTTCATAGCGAAGTCCTTTGAGCAGCTAGTTGCTCTCCAAATGCAAACTTTTCTGCAAACAATCAACTTCTAAGTTGTAAGCAATCAGGTTTTAAAAAGCACAGAAACTGTACAACTGCCATTTTAAAGATTCCGAAGATATGCGCCAAAAAAAGTCCCACAAGGCTCTGTTTTAGGTCCGCTTCCTTTCTCGTTATATGTAAATGACCTCCCCAAATGTATTTCCATATATGATGAGTACCTTCCGCATGTCAAATTAGTGAATGTATCAGAATTAGAAACAATGAGATTAAACAAATAAATAATTGGGCTGATGGAAACGGGCTAAGACTACATCCAGCCAAATCCAAATGCCTATTAATATACAAAAAATCGATTAATCTCTTCCGAAGATTCAGGTAGAAAATGTTGATATATAGTATATATAGGATATACTTTGATGAGCGAGCCACAAAACTAGAAATAGAATTTAACTTCACTTTAACTTGGGATGACCAATTATATCAATTGGTTCAAAAGTTATGATTTATTACCAAAAGTCAAAAAGCGCCACTGTGCACCGTAGCAAAACATCAGGATAAGTTTCCACAGGATAGCGGGAGCGATCGTCCAAGTGTAGAAGAGTGTGGTGGTCCCTTCCACACTTTTAGCAGTGAAAACCACTGAGGCAAGAGTCCATGGAATGATCGTGGGCCAAAAATTCGAGAATATGTTCTTCCTGGATCCTTTTCTGGGCGCTAAGCCGTAGAAAGCGGTGGGATTTCCGAAGCGGCTGGATTTTTTGACAGACTAGGATGGCTAGGATTTAACGGGAACGTCTGTACTTCCTGGATCCTTTTCTGGGCGCTAAGCCGTAGAAAACGGTGGGATTTCCGAAGCGGATGGATTTTTTGACAGACTAGGATGGCTAGGATTTAACGGGAACGTCTGCGATCCAAGGCGGTATATGGAACCCAATAGTTGGAATCATCTGCGTTGGTGGGCGGTACTTTTTGTACGTGGTTCGGAATGGCCAATTTGTGAGTTTCATGCGCATTGACAATTTGCGCGGAATAGGAGGAAATTTTGTGTTGTATTGAGGCAGACATTAACCTTGGAGCGTCGGATGGTATCGAAGTCCTTGTAGAAGTACTGCTTAGGTGCAACAGCGTATGATGCCGACTTTGACAAGGGACTGTTTTAACTTTACCGTCATTTCTAGGAGGCGTGAACATATACGAATGGCTCTTCTTTGAACACAGATCGCAAACTTTGGGTAATGGAACTACCCTTGTAGTGAAATAATTGATTCTTGGCAATTCTGCCATTCTATGTGTCTTTTTGGGCTGGAAATATCAGACCGGATACTATCGACGCACTATGGGTAATTTGACCACTTTTTGTGGCATTAATTAATAACTCGAAAACGAAGCAACATTTTTGGGCTCTGTTTTTAGAATTAAGTTAATAATAATGAAATTTATTCATTTTATCTAAAATGGGCGTGGTCGGCCTTTTTCTTAATTTTTTTTTATTTTTTATTTTTTAATATTAAATTAAAAATTTTTTTTTTGTTTAGTAAGAATAACTGTAATATAATATTGTTTTATAAAAAATAAAAGTGGTCCTACCTTTTTTTTTACACGAAATCTAATTTTGTATATTTTTTGTGCGCGCTTCCGAGCAGCTGCGCTTGCAGCTTGAATTAATAAACTAGCATTGCCTGCCTTAAATGATGCTAGATCGGAAGCTTCTTTTCTCTGGGTTCTTTCCTTTTTTGATAGGTAAGACAGAGCTGGCCGTCCAACAGGTCCTATTCGTTTTTGAATGGGTACAACTGTATGGGAGCTTAGCCAAGAAGGATGACATCGCTTGAATTGCTTTAAGTTTCTTTTAGCCTTTAGCCAGTAATCGCATATTTTATAATAAATGATTTTACTTCTGGCTTCTAAAAGTTTCTCATCATGACTAGTACAAGGTCCACAAATAGCCGATCTCATATAATTGAATATTGCAATTTCCTTGAAACTCTTCTTCGCCTCTGACATCCAGCTTTCAAACAGCGCGCTGTTTGCAAAAGTTAGGTTGGTACCTAAAAAGTTAAATATCAGAGAAAGTGCGCAAAAGTGCACTTTTATACTAACTGAGTATAATAAGAATTGACTACTCTACAACATAAAACAAGTTTTAGAGCTGGAAAGAGCTGGACTCACTTTGTAGCTCTATTTAAAGATTATAATTTACTACATGTTTTAAGTTTTTTTATAGGGACAGATTGTAGGGACACCACAATCAAAATCTACAATTCACGATCACAAACACATATTACAAACCCCTCTGAATGGACTGCATTTCAAAAACAGCACTTAAATTGATCAATTTCACACTTTTTTTAACTTTTAAGTTTTAAGGAAAATTTGCGTTTTACCAGCGCTGCCACCTCGTTCAAACAACGGCTGGCTTTCACAGCTGATTACTTAACAGTGGTGCGCTCTGTTAAATTTTTCTGTTAGTAACTGTAGTGTATTCAACACGAGGTTTTTTATTCTTCTTTCCTCTTATTCTCCAGGCTTGTACAACTTATTCTTAAGTGCTGGGTAACATCTTACTAGCGTTGCCAGATCAATTTTGATATTCAAAATTGTCGTTATACAAAAACCTAACACGTTACCCCTTCAAGTTGTTTGACAATGGGTGTGTAATCTCTCTTAATGCTAATACTCGGTTAAGGTTTGACTACCTTACCCTCTGCTCGCGGTCTTAACATCCGCTTAGGAGTTTCATTATTTTGGTCCATTGGAGTCGAAATGTCCATACTGCTTTTCATATTATTTGAACATTCCTGGTCAACTGGGTGTGCCACGTTCTCCAAAGACTCAGCCGCTAGTTGAGTTTCTCTTATTTGATCAGTATGACGTTTAATGCTGCGATTAGTCTGAGAAAGAGTGCATAAATACGTTCGCTTTCCAAGTTGTTTGCTTATTGTCGCAGGTGACCAACTAGCTCTATTGACGTTTCTATAATCTCTAATATAGACATGTTGCCCTTGACTGAACTGCAATTCTCTCTTCCCTTTATAGTTTTTTATATTTTTACCTTGCTCATGCAAAATTTTGTCATGAACAAGTGGTGGTCTAAGTGAATTGAGTCTAGTGTTCAACGATCTTTTTAAGAATACCTTCGCAGGGGTCTCACCTGTAGTGCAATGTTTGGTATTTCTAAAATCTGCTAAAAATCTATTGACAACAGTCTCTAAGTCTTCATTTGGATTATCTTTAAGTGACGCATAAGTGGATTTCTTTAGCGTTTTTACAAAAATTTCAGCCTGGCCATTCGTGGAGGGATGCCCAGGGGCTGTGAGAATATGATTTATTTTATTTATATTCATAAATTGCTTAAACTGGTCTGATGTGAACTGTCGTCCATTGTCACTGACTAAAGTACTCACTAAACCATACCTGCAAAAGAGTTCCCTTAACTTTGATATTGTGAAATGAGAAGTGATGTCTGACGTTATGAAAACTTCAGGCCATTTTGACAGGGAGTCTATAACTACAAAAAAATATTTATTTTTAATTGGACCTGCAAAGTCTATATGGATGCGTTGCCATATAGATTCTTCCGGGTACCATGGTATCAAAGTACTCTTGTTCGGACTTTCCTGCAACTGTTGGCAGGGATCGCAATTGCTTATGAGTCGTTCTATGTCTTTATCGATACCAGGCCACCATATGTATGATCTTGCCATGGCTTTTGATTTTACTACTCACCAATTGAGACAAGTGTAAATATTCAAGAACTCGTTTTTGTAAGCATTTGGGAATTATGGTTCGGTAACCCCATAGAATGCAACCATACTCTACTGAGAGTTCAATATCCTTTAGCTTGAATGCCTTGTATTCTTCATCTTGTAATTTAGCCACAGATCCGTCATCTATTGCAACTAGCAACTTCGATAAAATAGGATCACGTCGTGTTTGCCTTGCTATCTCCTTATAGTCCAAACAGAATTCGTTTTTGTCTTTCACAAAGTTGACATACGTAATTTCATCGTGTGTTCTATCTGGTGACTTAACTTGAGGAATCCTTGACAAGTGATCAGCTTCATTGGAAGTGCCTTTCACATATTCGACATGATAGTTGAATCCAGATAAGATTAGCGCCCAGCGTTGCATTCTAGCAGACGCCATCAACGGAAGACCTTTTCCTTCACCAAATATGGCAAGAAGTGGTTTGTGATCGGTGCGCAGTGTAAATTTTTGGCCCAGTAAATACTGTCTTAGCTTCATAACTGAAAATATGATAGCCAACGCTTCCTTTTCGATTGTACTATATCTCTTTTCATTCTGTTGAAGCGCCCTTGATATAAAAGCAATAGGTTTTAGAGTGTTGTTCTTATCTCTGTGAGAAAGTATTCCTGCAACCGCGGTGTTGCATGCGTCTGTTGTAAGAACGATGTCCAGCTCGGGATTAAAATGAACCAGAATGTTTTCAGATGCTATGTCTCTCTTCATGTTGTTGTATGCAGCTTGACAATCTGAATTCCATATAAATTTTGAGTGTTTCTGCAACAATTGATATAGTGGATGCATTTTCTGAGAGAACTTATCAATAAATTTAGAATAGTAATTGACCATGCCCGTGAATGCTCTTAGCTCTGAGACATTTGTCGGTGCTGGTGCATTGAGTACAGAAGAGATTCTTTCATAATTCTTTTTTAATCCTTCTTTATTTATGGTAAAACCAAGATACGAAATGCTATCCTGAAAAAATTTACATTTATTTTTATTTAATCGCAGACCTGCATTTTTCAATTTGTTCAGGACCGCCTTGAGGTTGAATAAATGTGTTTTGAAATCGGGGCCTGTAATGGTTATATCATCCTGGTACACCACTACATTTGGAATGCCTCTCAACACATTTTCGATAGTTTTCTGAAAAATGGCAGCTGCTGTTTTTATGCCAAATGGTAATCGTTTTACTTTCATAATGCCGATGTGTGTACTCCAGGTACATAAAAGTTGAGAATTCTCATCCAATACTAATTGGTTGTATGCTTGTGATAAGTCAAGCTTAGTGTATAGCTCTCCTCCTTGTAGTGCTGCAAAGATCTCGTCTATGCGAGGTAATGGATATCTAAAATCACTTAGGAACTTGTTGACTGTAACCTTGTAATCTGCACATACTCGAATGTCTCCATCAGGTTTCAATATCGGAACTAAAGGTGTTCCCCATTCACTATCGTCGATAAATTCTAACATACCTTAATCAACTAAATTTCTAAGTTTTTCTTCTACTTTTGCCTTCCAACGTAATGGAAGAGGTCTCGGTTTGAAAAAAACTGGCTTAACGTCTGTTAATAATTTTAATGAAATATTAGGACCTACAAATGAACCTAGTCCTTCTTGAAAAACTTGCGAAAATTCATTTTCAATCTGTTCAGCTACAGCTGTGTAATCAGTACAGCTATTAATTGAGTTTACCTGACAAAGCTCGAAGTTAAATGCTCTTAAAAATGATCTTCCCAGCAAGGCTGGGTTATTGTTCTCTGATACAACTACGACAATACTCTTAGTTGTGCTGCGAAACGTTATAGATGCATCAAACTCACCCTTAATTTGAATACGGTCGCCACTATAGTCCACATATGGAACTTTACAAGCTCTTAGCGATACATTGAGTTTATGTAACAGGTTGGCTGGAATCAGAGTACATGGCGCACCAGTATCGCAGGTTGCCACAACATTTATGCCTTGAATTTGAATTGGCAGTGTGTACATTTCGTCTCCATTGGTGATACTGTTATTCTAACGCTGAAAATACTGTGATTAATATACTGTTCTTCGCTTAAACTTGAATTGGAAACTGATACTTGATTAACGTTTCTATTTTTTTCTTGCTTAGATCTACAAACTGATGCCAGATGTCCATGTTTCTTGCAGATATGGCACTTGCAGTCCTTGTATTTGCAGTCCACCGATTTGTGGTTCCGCCATCCGCAATGTTTGCACGGCATCTTCTTATTGGTATCTGCCTGATCCTCTGTCTTGTTGTTGTCGTGGTTTCCGCCTTTCCATTTGTTGCGGCTCCGGTTGACGTAGTTTACTGCGTCTGGAGATTGCTCCTGATGAATATGCCCTTTCGCCGGCCCTTTTGCTGCGAACTTGGTTTCGCATATTAATGCTTTCCGCAGTGCTTGCTCGGCTGTCAGCGTTTCGTCCTCTTCGCAAAGCCGCTCAAAGATCGCGTTACTCATTCCTACGACGAATTTGTCACGGACAAAGGCATCTAAATGTACGCCAAACTTGCAGCTAAGGGCAAGATGTTTGACTCTCGCAAACCATTCAGCTACTGTTTCGTCGGCTCTTTTGCAAGCCATGTGAAAATTTTTGCGCTCCTGAAATATTATTGTGGGAGGCGTGTAATGAGTATTTAATGTACTGCACAACTGCTCGAAGGTTTTCGTTGCGGGGGCTGCGGGGCTGCATAAACTATGTATTACGTTGTACGCCTCGTCTCCGATGGATTTAAGCATAATAGCCTTCTTCACATTGTCGTCCGTGCAGTTGAGTTCCGTAAAATGAATTTCCAGTCGCTCTTTCCAAATGTGCCATGAGGTTAGTTATACCCGTTACTCGTAGAGTAAAAGGGTATATTGTATTCGTGCAAAAGTATGTAACAGGGAGAAGGAAGCGTTTCCCATAAAGTATATATATTCTTGATCAGGATCACTAGCCGAGTCGATCTAGCCATGTCCGTCTGTCCGTCTGTCTGTCCGTCTGTCTGTCTGTCCGTCTGTCCGTCTGTCCGTCTGTCCGTCTGTCTGTCTGTATGAACGCTGAGATCTCGGAAACTATAAAAGCTAGAAGGTTGAGATTTCACACACATATTCTTGGGCTTCCTACGCAGCGCAAGTTTGTTTCATCGAGGTGCCACGCCCCCCCTAACGCCCACAATCGCCATAAACGATTTTCAAATGTGTCTGGAGGCCACATCTTTTAAGATTTTAAAAATATATAAACGCCATTTTATAGTGTTTATTAATACCTATCGAAATGTAGAAGACATTTTTCAAATCGGACCATTCATTAAAAAGTTATACGCAATCAAAATTGTTTATATATCTATCTCCCTCGCACTCCCTTTAGCCCCAATAGATAGTCGGGACACCAACCCGAGTACAGCGTTCGCACTCCCTTTAGCTGAGTGACGGGTATTAGATAGTCGGGACACCAACCCGACTATAGCGTTCTCTCTTGTTTTGGTGAAAACTCGGGCAAACTAGTTGCCTGTGTAAAATTTGACACAATAATGCTGTCGTTGTTGGGCACGTTTATCTTTCTTGCCAAAAGTTGGTCTTATTTGCTTGTATTACAAGTTGATGTCGTTGAATAAATTGATATTAACCAATTTTTTTTTTCTCGTCGCCATTTATGTAGTGTATTCAACACGAGGTTTTTTATTCTTCTTTCCTCTTATTCTCCAGGCTTGTACAACTTATTCTTAAGTGCTGGGTAACATCTTACTAGCGTTGCCAGATCAATTTTGATATTCAAAATTGTCGTTATACAAAAACCTAACAGTAACATTTGAGATTGATGTTATCCTAATACATTGTGATTAAAAAAAGCAATTTCTAACGACTTTTGAAAAATGGGTTTTGGCCAAAAAAAGTGGTCAAATTACCCATAGTGCGACGGCCTCTAGTGTTCGATGGCGCTCAGTTAAAAAGGAATTTAGCTCTAGCCAAGTTGGAATTTCGGATTTATTACATAATGAGAGCTTAAGCTTTGGAAGCTTTGTGGAGCAAATGTAGACTAGAATAGGGTCCCAATTCTCCATTTGAAAGCCGGATAGTTTTAAGGCAGTTAAACATCCTTGAATGGTGTTTTGAAGACTCTTCAAGGCTGCCCCAGACTCTTGTGTTATGGATTGCACATTGAAAAAGTTTTAAGGTGGCTGTTCACCTGCAATGGCTTATTTTCGAAACGCTCATTTAGATTTATCCAAGCTGAGCGAAAGCCATCATGGGTAAGTGGGAAATTTGAAACTATTGAATGAGCTTCGCCACTAGTTTTGGCATTTAAATGGTACAGCTTTTCCACAGGTGTGGGACTCTGATTGTCTATGTTAATGTATATATGTGTGTAGGGAACAGCTGGACATAAAAAGGCACCGATTGCGGGAGTTCTGGAGACTTATTACGAATAGCGGAATAGCTTTAACATGTGGGAGTTTTTCACAATTGGAACAATAAGCTCGATGAGTTTTCAGCGATGTCTGCTGAGTCAGCTCTCTTCCTCTCGGGAGTTTTTCACAATTGGAGCAATAAGCTCGAAAACGTATGTAGATGAAGTGGACTGTATTTTGGAATATTTATGTAAAAATATATGCACGCAGCAGGAAACACAGTAAAAACAAAGCTGCCGATTTCGGCGGATCACTTTGAATTCGAAATTTTCACTGTGGCTGGATTACATATCTTTAACACACACTCGGAAAAATTTAGTTTATCGACCACGAATATATATTGTAGAAAAAGCAGAGTGCCATTTTTTCGAAACAATTCGAAAAATCGGAAACTTTTACTGGCTGGTTTATGTTTTTACACACACTTTGAGTTTTTTTGGAATATATATTGATTTGTAATTTAAATAAATTGTCGCTGTGGACTTGCAAACTTTTTGATAGCAACGAAATTATTTGGAGTGTACGGAATTTTGAGCATAAAGGATCAGAAAAAAATGCGTGCACAACTGAAAGAAATGGAATTATATATTAAATGCCGTTGCGTCGCACACTGGGGTGAGCGACCCCAAAAGTGACGATTACTTCAAAATACAAATTTTAGAGGTGCTCAATGAAAGTGATATGTGGCGAAAGTACATAAAATTCTGCATTAGGATGTGAAAGAATTATGGTCATAGGTCTTACAGAAACCTCACAATGTGAAGCCAAAGATGAAACTTTGTTTTTTCGTTTTTAAAAATACGAAAATTTTTTATTTTTTTGTCACTTTGAGTGCTGATTTGTACAAAAACAAGAGAGAACGCTATAGTCGGGTTTGAGTCCCGATTATCTAATACCCGTCACTCAGCTAAAGGGAGTGCGAGGGAGATGGATATATAACATTTTTTAATTGCGAATAACTTTTTAATGAATGCTCCGATTTGAAAAATGTCTTCTACATTTCGATAGGTATAAATATACACAACAAAATTGCATTTATACTTTTCGGAAATCTTTAAAGGTGAGGGCGCCAGACACATTTTAAAATCGTTAGTGGGCGATTGTGGGCGTTAGAGGGGGTGTGGCACCTTTTTGAAATAAACTTGCGCTGCGTAGGAAGCCCAAGAATATGTGTGGGAAATCTCAACCTTCTAGCTTTTTTAGTTTCCGAGATCTCAGCGTTCATACGGACAGACAGACAGACGGACAGACGGACAGACGGACATGGCTATATCGACTCGGCTAGTGACCCTGATCAAGAATATGTATACTTTATAGGGTCGGAAACGCTTCCTTCTAGCTGTTACAGCACCTTTTAAACAAGAAAAAATATTTCTTAAAACAAGAAAAGCCATTCTTGTTTTAAAGGTGGACCCTTTCTTGTTAAAATTTCCTTTCAAGAAATTTTATTTCTTGATTTAAGAAATAATATTTCTTTAAAGGAAGTTTTACATTAACCTGAAAATAAAATGTACATAACTTGGTTTTTTTTCTTTTGCATATTATATTAATTACATTTCAAACATTTAACACTTAACATTTAAACATTTTTAAATAACACATTTTTGACTTAAGAAAACATTTATTATTTATCATATGAGATATTTTTGGTGGTGTATTTAATTCACATAATTTAACTATTGTATAACCCAAGGTCTGTTGAACTTCATATGACATGAGGAATCACAAAACTCAGTATATAGTTGCAGGCATAAAAAAACATTTTCTTAGGCTTTTCTTATCTGGAAAAAAGAGATATTGGGATATCAAATATTAGGCGGAAACGCTTCCTTCTAGCTGTTACAGCACATTTTAAACAAGAAAAAATATTTCTTAAAACAAGAAAAGCTATTCTTGTTTTAAAGGTGGACCCTTTCTTGTTAAAATTTCCTTTCAAGAAATTTTATTTCTTGATTTAAGAAATAATATTTCGTTAAAGGAAGTTTTACATTAACCTGAAAATAAAATGTACATAACTTGGTTTTTTCTCTTTTGCATATTATATTAATTACATTTGAAACATTTAACACTTAACATTTAAACATTTTTAAATAACACATTTTCGACTTAAGAAAACATTTATTATTTATCATATGAGATATTTTTGGTGGTGTATTTAATTCACACACCCAAAAAAAAAATACTGAGTGTCAATTTAATAATTGTGGGTTAAAATGACACTACCCCTAGGATCAAATTTTTGGGGTCAATTTGCCCCCAAATGAGTGTCAAAAGTATACCGCATTTTTAGAAAAATCGTATTTGATACTAAATAGTGTCATTTTGCTAAAACTAGGGTCACATCGATGACAATAGTTATCATTTTTGATTTTCGAAGTTCGAACTGAGCCTATCGCGACGGCGATAGGACGATGTTTTTCTTAAGTATCGATTTCGCTTTATAATTGTCAAGAGTGCACACGCGCGTAAAATGGTGTGATGGCCCAGTTGGTAAGGCGTCTGCCCCTGATGCGAGAGGACCCCGGTTCGAATCCCAGATAAATCAGAGGAGGTAAAAAGTTTTTAAAATGCATATTTAACATTTCCTTAATAATTATAAGAACAAAAATGTAAAGTTGGGTTTAGATTACTAATTCCCCTGAGCCATGCCCATATTATTTTCTTCTATGGCAGAATGGTTACAGGAACATTCAAGCAATTGTCAAATTTTATATAATTCCAAGAAAATGACACCGGCTAGTGACTCTTTGACACCAAAAAGGGTCCAATTAATATTTTCAAAAGTATTAAAGTGACACCAGAATAGGGTCAATTTAATAACTGTCGGATCAAAGATTTTTTTCCACTCAATAGTGTCACTTTGACACCTAATTAGGGGCATATTGATGACAATTTTTTTTTGGGTGCATAATTTAACTATTGTATAACCCAAGGTCTGTTGAACTTCATATGACATAAGGAATCACAAAACTCAGTATATAGTTGCAGGTTAATAATAGCCAAAATACAAACGCGTTGGTCAGACGACCGAGAGAGGAGCAAGACAGGTAGAACATAAAGATGGAAGGGTTGAAAGTCGAATTTCAGAGTGAGAGACATGGGAGAGACACGTGCATACATACAGATATATTTACATACAGTCCTTTGCGCGAAGGGAAGCCGAATGTAAGCAGCCCAGCGGGAACATTCCTCTGGAAAATATGATATTTTCATGAGGTTTCTCCATACAAGCGGAAGGGACAAAACCTCATTCACCCCTTACATTTCTTCCGTCTCTGGTTTCAAAATACACGGGGGTGACACAAAAAGTAAGGGGGAAATGAGGTTTCTATGTGGTTTTCCAAAGGAATTTAAAATTCCCTACACCGTCGCCTGCTAAAAGATACAGGATTTCCAACATTTTCTGCTAAAAGGAAGAGGATTTCCAACACACAAAGAACCACCTTCTCACTTTCCCGGTGGGAGGGCAGATCATGACAATTTTAAGAAGAGGAGAGAAACGTCGCGACGCGGCGCTCAAGAGGGCGAGAGACAGGAGCAAAATATGAAAGGGTTGAAAATCGGGTTTCAGATCGGGTGAGCCGCGTAAATGCATATATATTTACGTGCCTAAGTCAAACAAATACAACATGTTTCTCTTTTTGATATATGTATGGACTTACCTTTGAAGGTTAAAAAACAAAACAAGAGAGAACGTTATAGTAGGGTGCCCCGACTATCAGATACCCGTACTCAGGTAAAGGGAGTGCGAGGGAGATGGAGATAGAAACTTTGATCACGCATAACTTTTTAACGAATGGTCCGATTTGAAAAGTTTCTTCTACATTTCGATAGGTATTGATAAACACAATAAAACTGCATTTTTACATTTCCGAAATATTTAAATTTTTAAAATCGTATATAAGCGTTTGTGGGCGTTAGAGGGGGCGTGGCACCTTCTTGAAACAAACTTGCGCTGCGTAGGAACTCCAAGAATCTTCATGCCAAATACCAAACCTCTAGCTTTTATAGTTTCCGAGATCTCAGCGTTCATACGGACAGACAGACGGACAGACGGACAGACAGACAGACGGATAGACGGACATGGCTATATCGACTCGGCTAGTGACCCTGATCAAGAATATATATACTTTATAGGGTCGGAAACGCTTCCTTCTAGCTGTTACATACTTTTGCACGAATACAATATACCCTTTTACTCTACGAGTAACGGGTATAAAAACGTGACCTCAAAGTTTAAAAAATGCTATAAATTGCCAACTTTCCGGGGGTATCACAGGCAATCGGATTCTTGGTTTGTTTTTATATATATATGTATGATGGACGTTGATGCACTACGAGCAGTACAAACAAGTGGCCCAACGATACCAAGCACGTGCTTGTTACGCGCGGGACCCTTTATTAATTAGGGCAAAAATGCGAGTTCGCGAGGAAGATACATGAAACAAATAGAGACGGGATACATTATAAAGGCTAAAACTAAGATTGAAGCAAGTGAGATACAATTTTAGTTTAGTTAGTTGAAGTACAAATTAAATGATAAAGAATGTTATAATTTTTACATAGAACGCGAAAGGGCTCATGCAGAGTAAAATTTGATGTCAATTGAGGCAAATTAAGAGGCTGAGATCTCGGAAACTACAAAAGCTAGAAGGTTGAGAATTTCCACATATATTCTTGGGCTTCCTACGCAGCGCAAGTTTATTTCAGCCGAGAGCCACGCCCCCTCTAACGCCCACAATCGCCCACTAACGATGTGTCTGGCGCCCACACCTTTAAAGATGTCCGAAAAGTATAAATGCAATTTTGTTGTGTATATTAGTTTACCTTAACTGATACATTTTGTGACTAGCGCATTAATAATAAGCTCGAAGCTTGTAGCGTTGGGATGATATATAAAATAAATAAAATAAAATAAATATTTATACCTATCGAAATGTAGAAGACAAATCGGACCATTCATTAAAAAGTTATGCGCAATCAAAAAAATGTTATATGTCCATCTCCCTCGCACTCCCTTTAGCTGAGTGACGGGTATTAGATAGTCGGGACATCAACCCGACTATAGCGTTCTCTCTTGTTTACATACAAGTCAATAACTTTTTTGAACTTAACACTTTGGCATTTAACATGTTAATAACACATGTTTCTACAGTGTGTGTTATTTTCCAACCCCTGGATACTTAATAACAATAAGTAAAATATAAAAGAAATAAAGTCGATCTGATAACTACAGCCGGACATACACATTTTTAGTGTTTTTGTAGCATAATGTGTTACAAATTGAAAAACGTTTTTGCTTTAAGTTTTTCTTAATGAAATATTCAATTTTATATTTAAAATTTTTTTTTTATGATTTGTTACAAGCGACAACCCTCAAATATAACTTTTTGTGTTTGGCTTGACGAGCGTTAAAAAATTACGAATAAAAATGGCATCAAAATTCAATTGGCCCGGGTGCCCGATTCACGGAGAATGCCATATCTATAGCCATATCCGTTTTTCTCTCCGTTTGTTTCTTCTTATGAACGCAGAGATCTTGGAAAATAAGACAGGTACAGATTCCTAAGCGAAACCACAAACGCCCATCACGCATCAAATTACATTCAGATTCTACAGTGCCTATGAATGCTCTCTTCAGCGACGCCCTCTTCATAACGCCCACAAACTGCAACTCGTTAGTTAATGTGTGAATTTGGTTAGCTGAGTAATAATCGAGAGATAATAAACTGACTTTTTAACTATACTGCATATGCTAAAGCGTAAAACTTCAATAATATGTGTACTTTTTTGCAGGAAATAAACTATGACTCGCCACGAGGAGGAGTGTCAGTAATAACTGAAAAAGGAGACATAACTACATCTTACCTGTTGATTCAACGCGCGAAAATTGCAGACTCAGGGCAGTACTCTTGCCAACCATCAAACGCAAACCCTAAGTCTGTTAATGTCCATATTTTAAAGGGTAACTACATTTCTTTTAGTTTAATTTATTTATTAATTGTGACTAAATTTGTTTAACTAGGTGATCATCCTGCAGCAGTTCAAAAATCCCATATACTGATATCGGATACTTTAAATTGGTTATCCCTTCTCATATTATTAAATGTTTTAGTTTTATAATAATTTTTTTTTTATAAAAAACTGTGAATTTACGTATAAGGCAAAATACATATTTCCAAAAACCGATTTTGAAAGTTGTTGACTTTGTTTTCAGAGAACATAAAGAAGTGGTCCATTTTACACAGAATAGGCATGTGCCAAATGCTCAAAAATAAGACATTAAATTGCTTTGAGCAACATTATGTTCTAATCAATTTTTTTTGTAAACTGGCAATTTTAAAGTGCTTTAAACATTTTAAGTAAACCTTATTAATTGATTTAAAATTATTATATAGTAAGTGATTGTGTTTTGTGACATGTTCTGATAATTAAGTGTTCAAGGGGGAGATACATATTAAACTGTAATTTTTCACGTTATTGGGGATTTTTTTCCAACCAATAAGGGATTGTGCTGGGATTTCGTTACTTGGCATGTTGATTACATTGTTCTTGTATAATTTTAACCAAGTTTTTTTTTTCTTATCTTTGAAAATTTTTTGTTAGGCTAGGTTTAAAAACAAGAGAGAACGCTATAGTGGGGTGCCCCAACTATCAGATACCCGTTACTCAGGTAAAGGGAGTGCGAGGGAGATGGAGATAGAAACTTTGATCACGCATAACTTTTAAACGAATGGTCCGATTTGAAAAATTTTCCCCTACATTTCGATAGGTATTGATAAACACAATAAAACTGCATTTTTACTTTTGTAAGGACTTTTCGTAGGCTGGGATAGGCTTCAGTCCGGCCAGAGTCCTCTACAGTTAAATTTGTAGAAACACAGGAGACGAAATGGGACTGGGAGTTGCAGCCGGGACTGTGGTTCTTGAGATCACGCGGCCTGGGTCTCCGCGTCTACGTGGGGTAGATCGCTTGGACACGTAACCCCAGACTGCGCCGACACAACTTAGCACTGGGGTTTTTCTTAGCTGGGCTTGATCGTGGGCGAGAGGGTGCACATGGGCGCGCGTGAGCGATCGGGGATAGCTTTTCCCGTCTCACAAGCGTGCGTATTGAGTAGAGCAAGCCTCGGAAACGCAATACAAAAACTTGACCGACGTAAAATGCGCACGTGTACAGCCTCGGAAACGCAACACGAAAACGGGGCCGACGCAGGTTAACTCGCGTGGATTTTCGGCGGGGCCGAAGCGTGGGTGAACAAGGAACGCGTGGGCGGGCGTGACCTAAAGAAGAGCGGATGGGCGATCGCAAATAACTTTTTCCCGTCCGACAAGCGTCCGTATTGCGTAGAGAAAGCCTCGGAAACGCAATACAAAAACTTGACCGACGTAAAATGCGCACGTGTACAGCCGTCGTCCGCGTTGCGTAGAGAAAGCCTCGGAAACGCAACACGAAAACCAGGGCCGACGCAAATTTAACTCGCGAACTTCACTCCAAATTTTATTACCAAGGCTTGGGGTTTTAAATTCACAAATTTAGCTTCCTTTTATTCACTTCTTTTATATTTCCCTAACCTTCGCACTCAGTGTGGGCTTTTCTCTTTTCTTAACATACTACTGCCTGATGGTACCGTCCGCGTGTCCCTTCCGCTGGTCTCTGCTGGTCCGTTCGGCTCGGCTGCCGGAAAAGAATGAGAGCGATCTCAGCCGATCGCTGTGCCACGTGGACATGCTTTTGCGCCTAACAGCACGCAGGGTTGCTCTTAACAGCGAGTTTGCACTTAACAGCCCGCAGTGCTCGTTTACGGGTGATTCCGATAACTTATCGATCCTATTGGCATTCGCCCCGGCTGGCCAGCTGACCGATCCTGCTGATCAACACTGGCCAGCCCGCGCGCGCTTATTCGAAACTAGAATAACTTAGGTTTAACTCTTATATATATATTTGAGATCTTAAACGTAAAATAAGGCCTTCAATGGCAGGAACATAATAATGCCTTTCCAAAGGCTGAGATGGTGGGAATTACATGTAGGAATGTGGGGCGCCTTAAGCGTCCTCACACTTTTCCGAAATATTTAAATTTTTAAAATCGTATATAAGCGATTGTGGGCGTAAGAGGGGGCGTGGCACTTTTTTAAGACAAACTTAAACTGCGTAGGAACTCCTAGAATCTGCATGCAAAATGCCAATCTTCTAGCTTTTATAGTTTCCGAGATCTCAGCGTTCATACAGACAGACAGACGGACAGACAGACAGACAGACGGACAGACGGACATGGCTAGATCGACTCGGCTAGTGATCCTTCCTTCTAGCTGTTACATACTTTTGCACGAAAACAATATACCCTTTTACTCTACGAGTAACGGGTATAAAAACAAGGGAGAACGCTATAGTCGGGTGCCCCGATTATCAGATACTAGTTACTCAGCTAAAGGGAGTGCGAGGGAAATAAAGATATAGAACTTTGATCGCGCATAACTTTTTAACGAATGGTCCGATTTGAAAAAGTTAATCTACATTTCGATATGTATTAATAAACACAATATAACTGCATTTTTACTTTTCCGAAATCTTCAAAGGAGTGGGTGCCAGACACCTTTTAAAGTCGTTTAGGGCTATTGTGGGCGTTAGAGGAGGCGTGGCCCTCGGCTGAAACAAACTTGCGGTGCGTAGGAAGCCCTTTCAAAAGGCATAGCGACATAAGTCCGCCGACAGAATCTCCAGTACAAATTCGTGGCGAGATAATGTCGCTCTTTTTCTGGCGACTTTATGTCGTTTTAAAACGACATAATATCGCGCGACTTTAAGTCGTTTGAATGCTACATAAGGTCGCTGTCGGCGAGTTTATGACGTTAGCAAAGGACTTTATATCGCCATTAAAGAAACGACATAAGGCCGCCATCGACGAAACGCGGTTCAAAAAGTTCGGTTCATTGCGATATATACTTGCCAACGGCCAAACAATCTTGTCGTAGATCACTTGCCGGTATCAAGTTTAAGTCACATCATTTCCCATTTACACAGTGGCGCCACCCAGTAGTTAACTTGGACCTTTATTTTGTATAGAACATTTTTAAGCACTTTGGCAAAAATTAGGTTTTATACCCTTGCAGATGGTATTATGATTTCAGTCAGAAGCTTGCAACGAGGGGAAGGAGAAGTTTCCGACCCCATAAAGTATATATATTCTTAATCACCATCGCCTACGTCTGTTCGTTTCAACGCAAACTATTGGGTTGGCAAGAAAGCCATGTCGTTTTTTTTAGTAATCGTTTTTAATATAATTTATTTACGACTAATCGAGCACCAGGGTCATACTTTTTAGTATCGTTTTAAAGCTTATTGTCTTAGGTACTATCGATGAAAATTATTCGATCACATTTGTGGAAGCTATTAAACATGGAGGATCAAAGTGAGCATTTTCGGCATATTTTGCTTTTTTATTTCCGAAAAGGAAAAAAAGCGGTCGAAGCTCGCAAAAAATTGTGCGAAGTGTATGGTAAATATGCCATGAGAGATCGCCAATGTCATCGCTGGTTTGCCAAATTCAGGGTGGGAGATTTTGGAGTTAAAGACGCCCCACATTCTGGTCGACCATCGGCCGTTTTTGACGAACAAATTCAGGCTTTGCTGGATGAAAACCGGCGTTATTCAACGCGGGAGATGTCAGAGAAGCTCAGTGTGTCGCATACAACGGTTGAAAACCATTTGAAGAAACTTGGCTACGTAAACAAGCAAGATGTTTGGGTTCCGCACAACTTAAAGGAAATTCACCTAACTAAGCGTATCAATATCTGCCATTCTCTGCTGCAACGGATTAAAAACGATCCTTTTTTGAAGCGGATCATTACTGGCGACGAAAAGTTGGTTGTTTACAATAATGTCCAACGAAAAATATCATGGAGCAAGAAAGATGAGCCAGCCCAAGCCACAACAAAGGCCGATATCCATCAGAGGAAAGTTATGCTGTCTGTTTGGTGGATTTGGAAGGGTGTAGTGCACTTTGAGCAGCTGGGACGGAATGAAACCATCAATTCAGATGTGTACTGTCGCTAGCTATCCAATTTGGCGGAAAAAAGTAAAGAAAAGGGGCCGGCACTAGCTAATTGCAAGGGTATAGTCTTTCACCATGACAACACTCGGCAAAAATTAACGGAGCTGAATTGGGAAGTGCTACCACATCCACCTTATAGTCCGGACTTAGCACCTTCAGATTACCATTTGTTTCGCTCTCTTTAAAACTCTTTGAATGGTAAAAACTTTGATTCAGATGAGGCTGTCGAAAACGACTTGTCTCGATTCTTTGCTGGAAAAGACCAAAAGTTCTTCGAGCGCGGAATTATGCAGCTGCCCGAGAGATGGTCATTAGTGGTCGAACAAAACGGCCAATACATAATTGATTAATTATAAGTCCTGATATAAATAAATCATCTTTGAAAATATTATATTATAAATAAAAAAACGACATGACTTTCTTGCCAACCCAATAGTCTCTCAGTTTTTAAGCTATCGGGATGAAACTTTCCCAAAAGTATTGCAGGTAGTATATAAGTCAGAACCGGCTGGTTCGGACAACTATATCTTATAGCTCCCATAGAAAAGATCGAAAAGAACGTAATACAAATTTTCGGTGTTTTTTCTATATATATTTAATGATCTGCAAGTGAGAGTGTTGAGAGTGTATCTTAGCGATTTTCGTTAAGCATTTCACTAGGTTGTTATCGGAATGGCTTGATAGCTCTAAAAATGTATAAAATGAATAATTTCTTGAACGGTATTTTAGTATTTTTTCTTTGTGAGGCATGAGTACTGCCGTCCAAAAACTTCAACCAAAAATTTTGCTACCAAAAGTGTTGTGACGTTTTTTTTCATTTTTGACGACGCCAAAAGGGCGTTTAATTTCGGAATGCAGTGTCAAGCGGCAGTTTTCTCAAGATTTCCATATCCCGCTCGCTTGCACTGCCCTTCGCTCTCCCTCTCAAACTCTCCGCTCCGCTCGGGAGTCTTTAAGCTAAGCTTCTTCTAGTTAGTTCGTATTTACAAGTGTAATAATAAACATATGCACGTCGCGTAATAGCCCGAAAGTTCTCCCGTGTTTTCAAAACTATTATTTCTGCGCGGATTTAATCCATTTCCCTGGGACTCATCACAAACTTCTTCAATCAAGCCACCCGCCCCAACAACGACTTTTTGTTGGGTTGAATACCAGCCTTTAGTGTCGCTAGTTTAATGTCATTTGCGATTTTGGCAAGTTTATGTCGGCGAGATTATGTCGTCCCCCCTTCAAAGTTATAATTTTTTTCAAATTTTATTTGTGATTTTTTTTTTTGCCAATAAAGCATTTAAATTTCTACATTAAATAGGTTTAGGCAGTGCACTGTTGAGAAAAAGTCACTAATTTAAAAAACAAAATTTTTTTTAATACTATAATAGTTGAACTTATTACAATATTTTAAAAAAATTATCGCGCCACCGATCAAAGTCTATCGATTAACAAGCTCATCTCGAAGAAAAAAGCGCGCTTATTTTACTCCAAAGTTTCCCAACGACGTGCAAAGTGTTTAGAGGGCTAAAAAATAAACAAAACAAGAGAGAACGCTATAGTCGGGTGCCCCGACAATCAGATACCCGTTACTCAGGTAAAGGGAGTGCGAGGGAGATGGAGATAGAAACTTTGAACACGTATAACTTTTTAACGAATGGTCCGATTTGAAAAATTTTTACTTTTCCGAAATATTGAAATTTTTAAAATCGTATATAAGCGATTGTGGGCGTTAGAGGGGGCGTGGCACCCTTTTGAAACAAACTTGCGCTGCGTAGGAACTCCAAGAATCTTCATGCCAAATACCAATCTTCTAGCTTTTATAGTTTCCGAGATCTCAGCGTTCATACGGACAGACGGACAGACAGACAGACAGACAGACGGACAGACGGACAGACGGACATGGCTAGATCGACTCGGCTAGTGATCCTGATCAAGAATATATATACTTTATGGGGTCGGAAACGCTTCCTTCTCCCTGTTACATACTTTTGCACGAATACAATATACCCTTTTACTCTACGAGTAACGGGTATAAATATGGAAAATTTACGTCAAGGTATATTAAAATACTTCTGAAAACAAATTGTGCGAAACTGTTTGCATTGTCCAGTTATTTAATGTATTGTGTATGTCTCTTTTAGCCGAAAACTAACAAAAGTGTTTGTGTTCTGTTAAGCTTTAGTTAAAAATCTACGCTGATCGACGCAAGGCTTTTATAGAAATGCCCCTTTAAAAAAAAGCACCACCAAATTTTTAACTTTCTGGCTTATTCTCCAGAGACTTAAGGTGCAGGATAATAACAATTTTTATTTAGTAACTATCATATCTATTATAAATATGTTTTCTATTAATAAAAAAAAATATTCTGAACATTTTTAATGGAGAGGGTGTGGGTGGTGATTTTACAACCGTAAGATTTTTCCAAAAAATGAAAAACACCGAAATTCTATGTGCGCATGAGCAGGATTAATTATAACTTTTAAGACCCTATCTTTAAAACTAGAGGATATGCCAAAAAAACGGACCAAAGATTAGCTTTTTAATACGACCTTTTTTCCCACTGTGCAGTGTGCCATTTCGTTACAAACATTTCTGCAAAAGCAGCATTGCATTGGGTGAGGCATGCGATGTGGACTTGGGCCTGACTCTCTGCTCCTTGCTCTCCACCCGCTCCCTTTCCCGGTGCTTATGCTTATGTATGCTCCTTGTGCTGGCGATGGCGTCTTCGCGTTGGCACACAATGTGTATCGCAGCAGGGACTGGCCAGATCATAGGCATCCAAGCTAACATTATCTGGCGAGGGGACCGCCGACTTTTCTGCCGACTTCCAGCGAAAGTGACCCAAGCAGGGATTGCACGAGTGGCCCACATGACAATGCTTCCCGGTGGACTTTTCTTTTTCGGTTTTTGGTGGTTTAGCTGGTGGCTTGTGCTTTTCACAGGTGCGAGGTGGTGGTGCCGGTGGCTTCACCGATCCACCAGTGGTGCTGTGGTATTGAGTAGGAGCCGTGGCTGTTGGCTGAGTCATCGAATTCGTATCCACGGATTCGGTTCGCTGGAGGATATAACGCTGTGCCGGCGCCTGGTGATCGCTGCTACTCCTCTGCAGGCCAAGTCCATCTATATAATGCTCTGAGCTGCCGTGGGTGGGTTGCAGGGCGTACCGGTAAGTAGGGTCCAGGTAGTGGTAGGTGAGCATAAACTGAGCCGGAGGTGGGATGATTCCTGGCCCACCCACTCCCTGCTGGCGGGCCGCCATGCTTGGCACATCCTCGGTGGACAGGGCTGGGCGATAGAAGGCCGTTTCCCCACTCGCTTCCGTGGGTGAAACTCCCTCTCCATCACTGGGTGAAGTGTTCGCATTGGCCTTCTTAATTTATAATTTAAGATATTAAAAAAAATGAATTTTGTACTTTAAGAAAAGTAAATTTAAAATAGAGAAATAATGTGTGTTCTGAGAGGTGTAGAGTATTTTTCATTCCAGTATTTTCTCTTGCAAATGCGGAGGGTCAAACGTGATTTAGGCATATAGTTTCTTTGACAAAATGGCTCAGAAATGCCCAGAGATTTTTTCCGCCCAAGCGATTTCTTGTTTTTCGTGTCCATCCTAGTGAATAAAATTTAGGGCTTCTGTAATATTTTTCAACAACTACCGGTTTTTTTTCTTTTGCATTATTTTGTTATTAAGATATAGTTTCATTTTCAATATTGCTTAAAATTCTTCCTAGATTACGTTTCCCCCTACGATTTATTATTTTTTTAGGCCCATACAAATCGACCCAGTCTAATATATATGTATATCGAATCGACCTTAATTTTTTATTTTGCCCTTATGACGTCATATAAGAATTTGAATGGATTCGAATAACTCGACTGAATTCAGCCTATTCAAATTTAACATTCCGTTTATCGATATTACTCGTTTATCGATATTACAGCCTTTGCTGTCTTGTTCTAAACGGACCAAGATTCAATCCATTCTAATCATAGTGTGCTGAGCACTTATGTACTTAACTCTAATGGAATCATTGCAAAGCCTCTTTTGATTCCAGCCAAGCAGTTGTATAGTACGAACAAAATTGTTCATCGCTAATATTTCTAAATAAAGACATAAATGCGTCTATAAGATTATATAAAATTGCCTTTCTAAAAATTAATGCCGGATATGATAAAACTAAACACAATTACATATGTACTTTGAACAGCCCAAAACATTTTTAAAACGTGGTAAAAATGTCTGATTTCATGGCAATACACACTACTATAAAGTTTAAATTTAACGTCTAAATTATAAGTGACCATGCCATCTTATCCGAACAAATCCCAGTACCTGTATATATATTTGTCCCTTTCTACTCGTAGAGTAGTGCAAAAGTATGTACCAGGTAGAAGGAAGCGTGTCCGAACCTATTAAGTATATATATTCTTGATCAGGATCATTAGCCGATTTGATTTAGTCATGTCCGTCCGTCCGCCTATTCGTTCGTATGAACGTTGAGATCTCGGGAACTATAAAAGCTAGAAGGCGGGATAAGGCATGAAGAATCTTGAGACTCTTGCTCAGCGGAAGTTTATTTCATCAAGGTGCCACGCTCCCTCTAACGCCCACAAACCGCGAAATGCTGTGGCGCCCACAGATTTGGTGCTTTTATAAAAATTTTAACTGATATTTATTTGTTTCGCCAATACCTATCGATTGGCTTCATTAAAGTTTTCCACATCCACTCCAACGCCGTGAACGCTAAAAGGCTAACGCCAGTTTAAAGGCATTTTTCCACCATGCGGTTTTTTCGGTATTTTCGATTGGCAACGCGATAGGCGGACGTGAGGTGTTTCCATTGGCAAACGCGTCTGAAAACAGCTGTTCTGATATTGTCCTTTGCGATTATAAATAACTCAACAATTTAGCATTTCAACACACTTGCACTCGCTGAGGAGTGAACCTCGGACTTTCTGGGATTTGCCATTTTCGGTAGGGCGTCACCGCTACCTCATCAGCCAGAGAAGAGGATGTGAGCTGAGCGTCGAAACTTCTATTTATACCACATCTGGGAATCATACTACTTATATAAATATATAAATATATAAATATATAAATATATAAATATATAAATATATAAATATATAAATATATAAATATATAAATATATAAATATATAAATATATAAATATATAAATATATAAATATATAAATATATAAATATATAAATATATAAATATATAAATATATAAATATATAAATATATAAATATATAAATATATAAATATATAAATATATAAATATATAAATATATAAATATATAAATATATAAATATATAAATATATAAATATATAAATATATAAATATATAAATATATAAATATATAAATATATAAATATATAAATATATAAATATATAAAATATATAAATATATAAATATATAAATATATAAATATATAAATATATAAATATATAAATATATAAATATACTAGCAGGGTGCCCGCAGCTTCGCTTGCGATGGATAACCCGAAAATTCCTACTTTTCTTTTGTAATAGGTTTGCAGTAGAACCATGTAATTTTGCATTTCAAATATATTTGTAGTTTTGGATGAAACTTTAATTAACTCTCATTTCCACACCACCCGGTGGTGGTAACGTGGTTTCCCCTAAATAGGCCTAGTCCACAATATAAGTTCAAATATTTTTAAAAAGTTTCTTTAAAACCTGTAAAACCCTGTAAACAACATTTTTTGTTCGGCCATCAGAAGATAGGATGATTAAGCTCTTTGCTGAGCTAACTCTTGAACAGGCCACATAAAATTGTCCATGGGAAAAAAAATCGTCCCTTAGATCTAATCCAGCTACTTTCAAAGTCTGCCCTTGTGACTTATTTATTGTAATAGCAAAACAGACCTTTACACGAAAGTGTAGACGCTTAAACTCAAATGGTAAGTTGGATGACCTTAAGGGATTTCTTGGTATGAATACTGTCTCTCCTTTGGCACAGCCTGTAAAAATAACGGATTCAATTACAAATTTGTGAAGAGCTTTCACTTGCAATCTCGTTCCATTGCATAACTTTGGGGGACTTGAGTTTCTTACCAACATTATTGGTGTACCAATTTTAAGCGTAAGAACGTGCAAAGACAATCCTGCTGGATTCTGCATATTAAGGATAATGCATAGCATCTTCTACCTCAGTAACAGTGTCAACTGATTTGTATGTAACTTCCTCACCGTTAAATGATTTTGAAAGATGATTATTTATTGAAGCAGCTCTGTCATTTCTTGAAGCTAATATTGCTCTTTCTGATAGACAGTCCAATGACTTGTGAACGATATTTGAAATATCTGGAAAAATATTTGATGTAAGTTCTTCCAAAGTGTTAACAACTGTACCTAAGCTTGATGAAATTATTATTTTTCCATCTCCTATTTTAAGTAAAGTTTGGGCAAAAACACCGGCCGTTCTATCACCTAGTAAGTGCACACGCATATTTTTCGTAAGAACCAATTTTTGAATTTTAGACCACAAAATGGAAGATTTTATGCAAGATTTTATTTCATCGGTCCTTGTTCCACGGGGTACAACTGGGAGCGTTTGTCGAAAATCTCTAGCCAATAGAACAGTTATACCTCCCATTAATAAGTCATTGCCTCTTATATCCTTTAAAATTTTATCGAGAGCTTCAAATCCCCCTTTATGAGCCATAGTACATTCATCCCAAGCAATGAGTTTACAATTTTTAAGAACGAAAACAATGTTGGACTGTTTGGAAATGAAACAATAGGGTTTTTCCATATTTATTAAATCAAATGGAACCCTAAATGCAGAATGGGCTGTCCGTCATCCGTTTAGTAAATAAAAATGTTTAATTTTTAAACATTTATAATGTCCAAAACTATTCTTTGGCGAAAACACAGATTCGATTGGTTAAACGGTTTAGCGTCCATAATTTTTGAAAAGAAAATTTACCTTTTTTCCAATTGGAAGCGATTGGGCCCACTTGGGGAGCCCCAATAAATCTTAGCAAATCATTTTAAAGTTATTAGAATGTAATAAAAATGCATGTAAATATTGTTAATCAATGGATTTGGCTTTGCGTTGATTCCCAATTTTCTTACTGATAGCTTTATATATAGAGATGAATGAATTCCCTTGGTTGATCGAATACGTGTGTGTATTTCTGTGTGGGCTTTTGCATATGTATATTTCATTCTTTTGAGTGTATTTGTTTTTGAACATATTTAAGAAATTACTATTTGGTATTGGGTTTGCGAAAATATTTTGTGTAATGGTATTTCGAAGAAAAAAATTACAATCATAAAGCAGAGTCAGGGTGTGGAAAAGAGATGGATATATATATATGCAAGCGTATGCTGGATATGACGGCTACTTTTTAATCGGGTATTAAAAATAGTAAAAAGTTAAAAATTGAAGCCGTCATATTTTTTAAACATTTATTATGCTTTTAACTATTTTTTACCGAAAACACGGTATCGATTGGTTTAGCGTTGAAAATTTGGAATAGTTTTTCCAACACCGAATCGACAACGAAACGAAAACTGGTGGTTATAATTATTTATTGGGCAACTGCGAAAGCGAAGACGAGAAAAATAATGCGTGTGGTCGATCTAAATCAATTTCAACGATTGTACGACTATATTTTAACAAAGTTCTTAAAGCCTAACTTAACGACAGTTGACGAAGACGGGGCGAATTCGCAGAGAGCGAGAGAGAACTTTATTGTGCACCCGCCTTCGTCCTAAACTAACTTACACTAAACTTCAAACTTCAAGTACAATTTCAAAATCTCTCAACACCGGCCCCGTTGAACGCTTCAGGCTTCAACAAATGGGAAGCGGCGCCAATTTATGGATGGCCCGCCGAAAAACGCCTCCTGCGCCCGTCCTAACGTCGACGACCCTGACCATGCCGTCCTCCCCTGCGTGCCTGGCGATGATTCTCCCCAGGAGCCATTGTTGGGGCGGAAGATTGTCCTCGGCCACGACGACGAGATCTCCCTCGCTGATGTTCGGCTGCTCTTGGTGCCACTTGCCCCGAATTTGTAGGCCCAGGACATATTCCCGGGACCATCGCCGCCAGAACATTTGCCTGACTGACGAGACAAGCCGCCATCGCCGTAAGCAGCTGAGACCCTCCTGGTCCGGGGTCCGGAGTGCTGGTGTGGCGAGCAGCGGCCCGCCTGTCAGCAGGTGCCCGGAAGTCAGCGCCTCTCCGTCGCTTGGGTCCTGGCTGATTGCTCCGAGCGGGCGGGAGTTCATCACCGCCTCGATTCCGACGAGCACTGTCGCCAGCTCTTCTGCGCTTAGGAGCGCGCTGCCCACCGCCCGTAGGAGTAGGTTCTTGGCAGTTTTGACACCTGCCTCCCATAGTCCGCCCATGTGCGGAGCCCGAGGCGGTATGAATGCAAACTCGCATCCGCTTCTTGATGCGAATTCGCGTATCGCGTCGGCTTCCTCCTCGATCCGCTCTCGAAGGGCCTGGAAGTGGCGACTGGCTCCGACGAAGTTCGTCCCGTTGTCGCAATGGACGACTTGGGGACATCCTCGGCGCCCAACGAACCTTTGAAAAGCCAATAAAAAGGAATCTGTGGTTAAATCTGAAACAACTTCTAGATGAACCGCCTTGGACGCGAAACAAACAAAGAGCGCAATGTAGGACTTATACGGAGGCCTACCACGAATTTTCAGTGTTGTATAGACAGGGCCACAAAAATCAACGCCACATATAGGAAATGGGCGGAGAGCACGGAGACGATCTGCGGGTAAATTTCCCATAATTTGTGTCATCAGTCGAGGCTTGCACTTGAAGCAGCGAATACATGATCGAACTGTCTGACTGCAGACCTCCTGAGCGTTTACGATCCAAATTCGCTGTCGAAGGAGACTCACAAGTGCTCGTGGACCAACATGAAAATTAGAATGGTGCAGATGCCGGACATAGCTCTGCACAAATTGGGAGCGTTTCGTCAACAACAATGGAAACTTGGCATCGTATGATATAGGAGCGTTAGCTAGTCGCCCCCCAACTCGCAACAACGAAAAGTGACACCAAGTCCCCTTGTCTTCATGAATGAATGGATTCAATCGCTGAAGACTTGGGCCAACTCTGGAGCCTTTACGGACTTTTTCCCTTTCTTCGTGATACTCGTGTTTTTGTAATACCTCGACAATTTTTAAAAAGGCTTCATTATATTCAGTGGGTGACAAAGTTTTTTCAAATACTTTACTTTTGTCTTTGCATTTTCTAATGAAGCGGAACATATAAACGAATACCCTAAGCAGTTTAAGGTGTGACGAAAATCCCTCGATGACATCTACCAAGTCCGAATTTTGTACAGCAGCGGTCAGCCCGACCGCAGTCTTCCTCGATTCTTGCAGTAGGACTTGTTCATCTAGGTCAAAGTGTGCATTTTGGGGCCAGTTTTCTTCTCCTTCCGTTAGATACGCTGGTCCGGTAAACCATATCGACTGTATGATTTCGTCGACGTCACAACCTCTTGATACGATATCTGCTGGGTTCTGTTTCGTGGGGACATGCCGCCATGTAGCTTCACCTGACCACTCTTGAATCTCCGCAACTCTATTCGATACAAATGTGGACAACGAAGACGGATGAGACCGGATCCAATGAAGCGTAACTTCAGAATCCGACCAATAAACAATTTGTTCGATAGGTACCTTTAATAGGGGCTTGATTCTGTGACAGAGATCTGCGAGAAGGTGAGCGGCACATAACTCAAGTCTTGGAAGAGTCTTAGTCTTGAGCGGCGCTACTTTTGACTTTGACGTCAACAATGATACTTTATAACCTTCTGCAGTTTTGCTACGAATGTAGACGCAAGCTCCGTAAGCTCTTAAGGATGCGTCGGCAAAGGCATGTAATTGAACCGGTGACATCGGATCGGTATGCACAAACCGAGGAATTGATATTTCTTCTAACTTAGACAGTGTATTTTTTATCATATTCCATTCTGTTTCCAAATGCATTGGAATCGACTCATCCCAATCTAACTTATTGAGCCAGAGTTCCTGCAATAGGATCTTTCCTCTGATTACAATTGGACTTAATAAGCCGAGGGGGTCAAACAGCTTCGATGTCACCGATAGTATGTTCCGTTTTGTCGCTCGGAGACCCATGACAGCATTGTCAATTTGGAACTTAAAGGCATCTTCGTTGGGCAACCACGATATTCCTAACGCCTTAGTAGACTCTGAGTCCGAGATGGGTATGGATTTGGCTGTGCTCTCAGATGCGGTGACGTCAGGTGAGTTTGAAAACCACTTTGTCAATTCAAAACCTGCAGTTTGAAGAACCTGAGACACTTCAGACTTAATAGTCTTTAACTCCTCTACGCATGCAGCACCAGTCAACATGTCATCGACATAAAAGTCGGATCCAATAACTTCAGCAGCTCTAGGAAAAGAAAGTTTGGCAGACTCGCTTAACCTTTTTAAACACCGAATCGCCAGAAATGGGGCTGGTCCAGTCCCATATGTTACGGTGTTGAGCTTATATAATCTCAAGGACTCAGAGGGGTCTCTTCTCCACACTATAAGTTGAAACTGCCTATCCGCTTCATTTACCATCACTTGGCGATACATTTTCTTTACATCGGCGGTCAAGGCGAACCTATGCAGCCGGAAGCGAAGTAGCGTTGAGTACAACTCATCTTGGATTGTCGGCCCAACCATTAAAATATCATTTAGAGAGATCTGAGTTGACGATTTACAAGAGGCATCAAAAACGACACGTAACTTGGTTGACGTACTTTGGGGTCTCAGAACGCATTGGTGTGGGATAACATAATGTGGAGCAGAAGGAATTTTATCTGTAAAAGACATATGACCTAAGGAAAGGTACTCTTCCATAAATTCTAAATACATTTTCTTCATGTCAGGGTCTCGAGACAACCTTCTTTCAAGCGACAAAAACCGCCGTTTTGCAACTTCAAAGGAGTTGCCCAACCCATTTGGATCAGATTTAAACGGCAGCCTAACTTCAAACCGACCTGATGGCAAAACCTGAGTAGTCTTCCGGTAGTGTTCTTCACATAACTTTTGCTCAGGCGACAGAATTTTCTTTAGAGATGGCATTTCTTCCAGTGACCAAAACTTCTGTAGTGTGCTGTCAATAGATACTAACAGCTCTTCACTACAACTAAAACTTTTCACAACTTCTGTAGGGGAAGATGCCTTATATCTTCCTGATACAACCCATCCTAGGAGGGTTTTCTGCAAAGTTGGAAAGTCGGGACCTTGTCTAATTTGTCCAACAGCTAATAATTCGAAAAAAGATTCTGCTCCTATTAACAAATCTATTCTTTGTGACTTGTAGAAATATGGGTCCGCTAAAGGTAGGTTCTTTGGAATTTTCCAGTCATTGATATTAACAGACTGGTCAGGATGGTATCCTGATATTGATTTTAAAATCCAAAAATCGAATGAGAACTCACTACCATTTATACGCGACTTCACCACTGTATGTACCTTTTTCTTAACTTGAGAATTGGACTCGCCAATACCAAGTAAGTTGATACACGACTCCTCTTTACGGATCTGTAAGCGGTGAGCAAGGTCCTCTGTTATAAAGTTTGTTTGGGACCCAGAGTCAAGAAGTGCTCGGGCCAAAATATATTCACCGTTTTTTGTTCGTACACTTACGATCGACGTGGCCAAAATCACCCTGTCCGATGATGTCGCATGCATAACATGTGACGTGGAAGGCTGATCTTGATTTAAAGGAGGAGTAAGAATCTCTTGGGGTGGTGGCAACGCTAAACTGTTCTCGGAAACTGTATATCTATGCAGTAAAACGTGATGCGAGCGTCCACAAACTCGACATTTGTTAGATTTGCATTTCGAGACAGTGTGACCCTTTCGCATACAATTGATGCATAATGAAGCAGATTTTACAAAGTCAAACCTTTGCATAACGGAAAGACGACCAAACGGACCACAGTTCGCTAGGATATGGTCGTCCGCATTGCAATAGCTACAACCTTGCTGGGACTTACTGTTGGACGAAGAACAAGTAAATGAGCTACGATTGTGTGGCTTGCTCGACGTAACTTTATCTTGCTTTGGTTTCGTCGATTCTTCAGCAGATAAATGCTGATATCTGCGATTTAACATTTTTTCAAAATCGGACCAAAGAGGTAATTTTTCATAATCTAACTGTTCTTCCCATTTTTGTTTGGTCACTGGGTCGACTCTGTTCAAGACGAGATAGATCAACATTGCATTTGAAATCTTGGTATCGTCTCCTATCGATAACAAAGAACCGTATATCGATGACACGGTATCGATAAGATTTCTTAGAGACGACGCTGACTGTTGCGATATTTTCGGAAGACTAAACAATGTTGAAATATTATTCATAAAAATTAAACATTCGTTATCATACACTTTTTTCAAACTGACCAAAGCTTTCTCATAATTGCTCTCTGTGACTTGGTAGGCCTTAATAGTCCCCAAAGCTTCACCAGAAAGACAAGAGATTAAGTGATTGAATTTTTCAATAACTGGAATGTTATCGTCTTTATGAACGAGAGTTTCGAAAAGGCTAATGAAATTTTTAAACTCCGAGTATTTGCCGCTGAATTTCGGCAATGCCAAATTCGGAAGTCGAGCTCGAGTTGGGGCTACAGAGGCTGACCCAAGTGTTTTGGTTTCGCTAGCTGCCTTCAAGGCCGAGAGAAGCGACAATATTTTTGCCTTGGTTATTATTGAAAGCTCTTCCAACTCTTCTCCAAACTCATCGCCATCATCTAAATCTTCTTCTTGTAATAGATTTGCCCTTTTAATTGCATCATTTAAATTTTCTAGCCTACAATTTAATTCTTCTTCCAGAATCGGAATCTGGGCGGCTTCTAGCCGAGTATTTAATCGGCGGATGCTACTTAATGGTTTTTGGAGCTTGTGTTTAAGGTCAGCAAGAATACTTTTTGGCTTATCTGGACTCATTTTTAAATTAATTTATATATATATATATTGGCCACGAAAAAATTATATATAAATAATTATATGTAGAATAAATTATATCCAGCAACAATTTATTAAATTGAATAAATTTAATTTTAAAAAATATATAATTCAAATTAGAACGGTAATGAAAATAAATTTCGAAACAAAACAACGAGAGTTAATAATAATTTTGTCTATAATTATTAAATTTGTTCGAAAAATGTTGTTACCAAATGTTGTATTATTCACAACAAAAGCGACGAAAATATTTAATTAAATCAAACCACGTAGTATCAAATTAATAGTGGTGACGGCAAATCAGTATACCCGACCGAATGCAGGGTAGCGCGTCACTTAATGGTCAGCTAATCGTCAGCGCGCCAGCGTGCAGCTGCTTGTATATGAGGGCTTATGTATTGGTTATGTATAGCGGCTGGGATGAATTTTCCAACTATTAATTTTTCGAGTTTTAACACAATGTAGTGGGGGGCGACAGTGATTGCAATAATTTTCGTAAGAAAACACAAATTAGATGTTGCATCCAAGGGCGGTTCAAATGGGTTATGTAATGTGTATGTATGTTTGTATGTGTATATATGTATAATAAAGATGATATAAATTTTATTTATTTTTTCTGTATGTGTGTGTAAATTTGCAATTTTTCTTTTTATTATAATTAATGCATGCACAACTAGCTCTACTATATCGATACGTCTGTGCCAAGAATTGAAAGCGAGGTGCAATTTTTCAGCACAAGACAAGAAACAAATAAATTGTTTTGTTAACAAACTCTAGCTTTCAATTTTTTGCACAAATACCTCGGGTTCTGCGTTGGGGTCTTTTAATCCAGCTGCCACTTTCCTTTCACACATAGAACAATCGCAGGGCATTCCTATTGTGGCAGTTGTTCGTGGGGTTAAAATCCAGGAATTTCGCGACCGGCACGTTAAGTTTAGGGAGCTATTTATTTAATTGTATTTCACCGAACTCGCCGCGGGCAACAGAATACACGATTTTGTGTATTTTTATTAATTGTATATGCAAATGAAGTTTGCTATCACTTTTCACTGTGTCACTGTCACTGTCACTAATTTGTTGCCTTCAATTAATTATAAGTCCACCCGGGGGCGCCATGAAAATTTGGAATAGTTTTTCCAACACCGAATCGACAACGAAACGAAAACTGGTGGTTATAATTATTTATTGGGCAACTGCGAAAGCGAAGACGAGAAAAATAATGCGTGTGGTCGATCTAAATCAATTTCAACGATTGTACGACTATATTTTAACAAAGTTCTTAGAGCCTAACTTAACGACAGTTGACGAAGACGGGGCGAATTCGCAGAGAGCGAGAGAGAACTTTATTGTGCACCCGCCTTCGTCCTAAACTAACTTACACTAAACTTCAAACTTCAAGTACAATTTCAAAATCTCTCAACAAGCGTACAGGATTTCATTTTCTAATTGAATGAGTTTTGGGGCACTTTGGTGGGGGGTGGGTCACCAATAACTATAAACTAAAGTCTACAGAAATTAAAACCGTATTAAAGCTCAATTTATATTTTTAAGGAAGCGCAGGGAGAGGGAGGGAGACGGAATCATTTGTTGACAATTTGTATGAAAATGCAGAGAGAGATAGCAATATGCAGGCAGAAAACGTATGATGCTTATGGAGACACTTAAATTCGATAATAGATCGACTTTTTGCTTAGTTTCTTTATTTAAAAGATAGCTAGAGCTTTGGTGAAACCATCAAATGAATCGTTAAAGCTTACGGAAAAACTTTAACGAAGGAATTTTTGATACTCAGTTTAGAAGTGCCATTTTTCGACGTTTGAAGATATTTTTGGCTAAATTGTAATTTTAGAACGTGTGTTAAAAATAGTAAAAAGCCTTAAATCTAAGCGGTCAAGTTTTTTAAACATTTATAACGTCTTAAACCATTTTTGGGCGAAAACACGGATTCGATTGGTTAAACGGTTTAGCGTCCAGAATTTTTGAAAGGAAAATTGACATTTTTTCCAATTGGAAGCGATTGGGGCCACTTGGGGAGCCCCAATAAATCTTAGCAAATCAGTTTAAAGTTATTAGAATGTAATAAAAATGCATATTAATATTGTTAACCAGTGGTTTTGGCTGTGCGTTGATTCCCAGTTTTCTTAGTGATAGTATTAAAGATTATTCCGCTTGACAGAGAAAAACACGTGCGACTTGGTTGAGTAAATATGCGTAAGTGATGGAACTTTATTCGATAACGTCAATGATGGTACGTGATACAATATCGTGATATATCGATATAAAGCATAATGCTAAGAGATTACAGTGCTGTTTCAATACCCTTCCTCAATGTAAGAACAACTATTATTCATTTAATATAGAGATAACTTTTTAGTAAGCTCGCAATGCTTTTGTTTTTGCAGATTTTTAGTTAATATGTCTGCAATCATCTGATTAGTTGGAAGATACTGAAGAATGATTTGCCCTTCCTTAACAATATCTCGTACAAAGTGGTACCTGATGTCTATATGCTTAGATCTCGAATGGTGTACAGTATTTTTAGCAAATTGCTGAGCACTTAAATTGTCGGTATGCATTGTAGTCGATGTTTTGGAGTCCCCGCAGCCGATCTCCAAGATAAGCCGTCTCAATGAAATCGCCTCCTTGCATGCAGACGACAAAGCCATGTACTCCGCCTCCGTGCTGCTGAGTGCCACACTGCGTTGTTTTTCTGACTTCCAAGATATCGGTCCTCCAGCTAGGTAGAAGACATATCCTGTATGCGATTTCCTATCAGTTTTATCACCGCCCCAGTCTGCGTCCACATATCCAGATAATGCCTCCTTAGAATTCTTGTAATGCAACTTTAGATCCTTTGTTGATGCCAAATATCGTAGAACATGCTTTACTCCTGTCCAATGCTCAATGTGGGGATCCTTATTACGTTGGGCCAATTTAGATATTGAATGTAATATATCTGGTCTTGTGCATAGAGCCAGCCACATGATTTCACCAATGGCCTTTTGGTATTCCTGCTCGTTCACCTTTTTGCATCCATCCTTGTCGCATGAAACTTGAAAACCTGCATCAAGTGGTGTGGTAGCTGGTTTGCACTCTCGAATGCCGTGTCGATGAAGCAAATTTTCAATATATTGGCTCTGACTCAAAGTAATATCTCCCAATTCGCCTTCTCGTTGAACTTCCATACCAAGGAACATGTGTAACTGTCCTTGGTCGACACAGTCAAACGATTTAGAGATTTTGCTTTTAATGTTTATCAGATCTTCCTTGTCTTGGCAGGCTATGAGCAGATCGTCCACGTATACCAGAATAAGGGATAAATGGGGTCCATCTGTGTTCATGTATAGACAAGGCTCGTTTTTACATGAACTAAAACCAATTCCACGAAGAACTTCATCCAACTTGTAGTTCCACTCTCTTCCCGATTGCTTCAAACCGTAAATCGCCTTCTTTAGCAAAAGCACTCCGTTTGCGTGATCTTTGTCCAGAAATCCGCATGGTTGTTTCATATAAACAGTGTCAGTTAAATCGCTATTCAAATAGGCAGTGCATACATCCATTTGATGCAAATATAGTTTTAATTGTGCAGCCAGGGCCAGTATGAAACGGATGCTTTCCATCCTACAGACAGGTGAAAAAGTCTCGAAATAATTAATTCCATACTGCTGTGAGCAACCCTTAGCTACTAAACGTGCTTTGTACCGTTGCACTTGGCCATTGGCATCCCTCTTCACTGTAAAAACCCATTTACATCCAATAGCGCGTTCGTTGGTAGGAAGGTCTACGATCTGCCAAGTTTGATTAGTCATCAAGGCCTTGTATTCTTTTTCCATCGCTTCTAGCCACAGCTCGGAATCGGGACAACTAATTGCTTCTTGGTAGCTTACCGGAAGAAATATTTCGCCATTAACTGCTGCTCCCAGGACATTGTACTGTTTTCGCGGGCGTCCAGGCTTGCCTGTTCGAATAAGTTTTGGTCTTCCAGGACCCACTCGTCCTACGTCTCTGGCTCCAATGTCTTCAACTTCCGCGCGGTCGTCCTCTAAGTCACCGTCCTCTGCGCTGTCCTCATCCTCTGCGCTGATGAACTCATCACTGCTGCGGCCATGTTGTTCTGCATCCTTGCTCTCCCCGTCCGATCGGTCGTACCCGCTTGAACAGGGCTTGACCTCGCCATTAGAGATCAAATCCTTGCTGTCGATTTCATCCTCTACTTGGAGCTCTGGAGTACCGTTGCCTTGTGGTAGGTCAAAAGAAATTGAACCAGCAGTCGGGTCAAATGCTCGCTCGTCGAACAGTACATCCCTCTTCTCGATGACTTGTCCTGTGTTCGGATCATAGAGCCTATATCCTTTGGCTGTTCGAGAATAGCCAACCATTCGGTATTCCTTTCCCTTTTGTTGGAACTTGCTGCGTTGGTGACCTTTGTCCAAAGCTACTGCGAAAGAACCAAAAACTTTTAAATGAGAAATTGAAGGCTTTTTACCGTTCCACGCTTCCATTGGAGTAATGTCTGTCAAAGCGCTTGTTGGCGATCGGTTTCGCAGGTATACAGCCGTGTATATAGCCTCTCCCCATAACGATTCGCCAAGTCCAGATTGTGTCAGCAAACAACGCGCCATCTCTACCAATGTACGGTTAGCTCTCTCTGCGACGCCGTTTTGTTGTGGGGTGTACGGTATTGTTAGCTGACGCATGATTCCATTTGCTTTAAGGAATTTATCAAAGGTCGTGTTAACAAATTCCTTTCCATTGTCGCTACGTATGCACTTTAAAAGCTTTCCTGTTTGCCTTTCCACAAGCTCCTTAAATTCCACAAACTTCGAGAAAACTTCGTCTTTGCCTTTTAGAAAGTAAACAAAGATACGCCGGGACTTGTCGTCTATGAACGAAAGAAAGTAACGATTTCCGCCCAGAGATCGTGTACTAAAAGGGCCGCATACATCTGTGTGAACTAGTTCCAGCACTTCACTGGCTCTACTTTCAGCTTTCTGTGGGAATGGTTGAACATGTATTTTGCTTAGCATACATGTCCTACATGGTGCATTTGGTGGGATATTACAGCCTTCGATTCCACGAACCATATCCTTTTTGAAACAATCGGTTAAGCTACGAAAATTCAAATGACCATATCGCATGTGCCATAGCATTCCATCGATACTGGATGCAGCAAGGCATTGGCCGGACATTCCCTCGAACATATACAGATTTCCAGTCCTGTTGATTTGTAGTATACACTCTCCGCTCTGAATGATTTTGGCATGCTTTTCGTTAAAATGCACCAGATTGCCTTTCGATACAGTTTGACTTACAGACATAAAATTTGCCTTCATCATTGGCACATACAGAACGTCGCTTAGGACAATGGTGTACCGATCTGTCTTAAGCTTTACCACTCCTTTTCCCTCCGCTTTTAGGAATCCGTCTCCAGCCAATCCAATCAACTCAGAATGCTCCGTCATGCTCGTAAACATCTTATCGTCGCAGCACATATGACTCGTAGCTCCGCTATCCAAACACCACTTCGAACGACCAAGGCTATCTGAGTCCAGGGCTCCCAACAAGCTGCACTGCTTTTGAACACCTGTTGGAGGTGGCTTCTTCTTTTGAGATCCATCATTCCGACATTCGGCTTTGATGTGCCCTTGTTTTCCGCATTTGTAGCAAATGACACTCTTCTTCTTGTTGAATGACTTCGTAGCAACAAACGCCTGTGCGTGCGTGTCGTTTTCTTGAGAATGAGACCGTCTTTCTCCTTCCTCTTTCACTTTGATTCGCAGCACCTCGAATTCTGGTAAGAAATCGCGCGTCTCAATGGCGACCACAAAATTTTCGTACTCTTTGGGAAGACTGGATAGCAGGATTATTGCTCGTAGCTCATCACTCATCTCGATGCCCACCGACGAAAGCTGATCTAGAACTTCGCTGAAAGAGTTCAGGTGGCTGGAAACATTTTGGCCATCCTCCATTTTTAGGCTCAGTAACTGTTTGTAGAGTGATACTTTTCTAACGGGACCACTCGGCTGGTGCGCCTCCTTTAGCTTCGTCCATGCCTCAAATGCCGTCGTACAGGATTTGATGTAACTCAGCTGGGATGTTTTAACACTGAGGGTGATCATTGCCAAAGCTTTACTGTTCTTGCTCGCCCAATTTGAGTCTTCAGCGGCACTCTCCAGTTCCATTTCGCCTGAGGCCACATCCCAAAGCTCCGCGTGGACCAGTACGCTGCGCATTTGAATACTCCAAGAATCATAATTCTTTTCTTCTAATTTATCAATTTGATAAAGCGCACTCATGCTGAAGCTGTGTTTCACTCTTGTTCTTACGCCACTCCCTTTTTGCACTCGTAATGCAAAAAATTACTTGTATTTCACAATTCCTGGAAATCTTTCTATTGAGCAATACTTGAGTATGTATTCGTGCTCTGGGCCCATAACCTATTAAAGATTATTCCGCTTGACACTGATGTCTACCTGATGGTACCTGATGTCTATATGCTTAGATCTTGAATGGTGTACAGGATTTTTAGCCAATTGCTGAGCACTTAAATTGTCGGTATGCATTGTAGTCGACGTTTTGGAATCCCCACAGCCGACCACAGACGACAAAGCCATGTACTCCGCCTCCGTGCTGCTGAGTGCCACACTGCGTTGTTTTTATGACTTCCAAGATATCGGTCCTCCAGCTAGGTAAAAAAACATATCCTGTATGTGATTTCCTATCAGTTTTATCACCGCCCCAGTCTGCGTCCACATATCCAGATAATGCCTCCTTAGAATTCTTGTAGTGCAACTTTAGATCCTTTGTTGATGCCAAATATCGAAGAACATGCTTTACTCCTGTCCAATGCGCAATGTGGGGATCCTTATTACGTTGGGCCAATTTAGATATTGAATGTAATATATCTGGTCTTGTGCATAGAGCCAGCCACATGATTTCACCTATGGCCTTTTGGTATTCCAGCTCGTTCACCTTTTTGCATCCATCCTTGTCGCATGAGACTTGAAAACCTGCATCAAGTGGTGTGGTAGCTGGATTGCACTCTCGAATGCCGTGCCGATGAAGCAAATTTTCAATATATTGGCTTTGACTCAAAGTAATATTTCCCAATTCACCTTCTCGTTGAATTTCCATACCAAGGAACATGTGTAACTGTCCTTGGTCAACACAGTCAAACGATTGAGAGATTTTGCTTTTAATGTTTATCAGATCTTCCTTGTCTTGGCAGGCTATGAGCAGATCGTCCACGTATACCAGAATAAGGGATAAATGGGGTCCATCTATGTTCATATATAGACAAGGATCGTTTTTACATGAACTAAAACCAATTCCACGAAGAACTTCATCCAACTTGTAGTCCCACTCTCTTCCCGATTGCTTCAAACCGTAAATCGCCTTCTTTAGCAAAAGCACTCCGATCGCGTGATCTTTGTCCAGAAATCCGCATGGTTGTTTCATATAAACAGTGTCAGTTAAATCGCTATTCAAATAGGCAGTGCAAACATCCATTTGATGCAAATATAGTTTTAATTAGCAGCCAGGGCCAGTATGAAACGAATGCTTTCCATCCTACAGGCAGGTGAAAAAGTCTCGAAGTAATTAATTCCATACTGCTGTGAGCAACCCTTAGCTACTAAACGTGCTTTGTACCGTTGCACTTGGCCATTGGCATCCCTCTTCACTGTAAAAACCCATTTACATCCAATAGCGCGTTCATTGGTAGGAAGGTCTACGATCTGCCAAGTTTGATTAGTCATCAAGGCCTTGTATTCTTTTTCCATCGCTTCTAGCCACAGCTCGGAATCGGGACAACTAATTGCTTCTTGGTAGCTTACCGGAAGAAATATTTCGCCATTAACTGCTGCTCCCAGGACATTGTACTGTTTTCGCGGGCGTCCAGGCTTGCCTGTTCGAATAAGTTTTGGTCTTCCAGGACCCACTCGTCCTACGTCTCTGGCTCCAATGTCTTCAACTTCCGCGCGGTCGTCCTCTAAGTCACCGTCCTCTGCGCTGTCCTCATCCTCTGCGCTGATGAACTCATCACTGCTGCGGCCATGTTGTTCTGCATCCTTGCTCTCCCCGTCCGATCGGTCGTACCCGCTTGAACAGGGCTTGACCTCGCCATTAGAGATCAAATCCTTGCTGTCGATTTCATCCTCTACTTGGAGCTCTGGAGTACCGTTGCCTTGTGGTAGGTCAAAAGAAATTGAACCAGCAGTCGGGTCAAATGCTCGCTCGTCGAACAGTACATCCCTCTTCTCGATGACTTGTCCTGTGTTCGGATCATAGAGCCTATATCCTTTGGCTGTTCGAGAATAGCCAACCATTCGGTATTCCTTTCCCTTTTGTTGGAACTTGCTGCATTGGTGACCTTTGTCCAAAACTACTGCGAAAGAACCAAAAACTTTTAAATGAGAAATTGAAGGCTTTTTTCCGTTCCACGCTTCCATTGGAGTAATGTCTGTCAAAGCGCTTGTTGGCGATCGGCTTCGCAGGTATACAGCCGTGTATATAGCCTCTCCCCATAACGATTCGCCAAGTCCAGATTGTGTCAGCAAACAACGCGCCATCTCTACCAATGTACGGTTAGCTCTCTCTGCGACGCCGTTTTGTTGTGGGGTGTACGGTATTGTTAGCTGACGCATGATTCCATTTGCTTTAAGGAATTTATCAAAGGTCGTGTTAACAAATTCCTTTCCATTGTCGCTACGGATGCACTTTAAAAGCTTTCCTGTTTGCCTTTCCACAAGCTCCTTAAATTCCACAAACTTCGAGAAAACTTCGTCTTTGCCTTTTAGAAAGTAAACAAAGATACGCCGGGACTTGTCGTCTATGAACGAAAGAAAGTAACGATTTCCGCCCAGAGATCGTGTACTAAAAGGGCCGCATACATCTGTGTGAACTAGTTCCAGCACTTCACTGGCTCTACTTTCAGCTTTCTGTGGGAATGGTTGAACATGTATTTTGCTTAGCATACATGTCCTACATGGTGCATTTGGTGGGATATTACAGCCTTCGATTCCACGAACCATATCCTTTTTGAAACAATCGGTTAAGCTACGAAAATTCAAATGACCATATCGCATGTGCCATAGCATTCCATCGATACTGGATGCAGCAAGGCATTGGCCGGACATTCCCTCGAACATATACAGATTTCCAGTCCTGTTGATTTGTAGTATACACTCTCCGCTCTGAATAATTTTGGCATGCTTTTCGTTAAAATGCACCAGATTGCCTTTCGATACAGTTTGACTTACAGACATAAAATTTGCCTTCATCATTGGCACATACAGAACGTCGCTTAGGACAATGGTGTACCGATCTGTCTTAAGCTTTACCACTCCTTTTCCCTCGCTTTTAGGAATCCGTCTCCAGCCAATCCAATTAACTCAGAATGCTCCGTCATGCTCGTAAACATCTTATCGTCGCAGCACATATGACTCGTAGCTCCGCTATCCAAACACCACTTCGAACGACCAAGGCTATCTGAGTCCAGGGCTCCCAACAAGCTGCACTGCTTTTGAACACCTGTTGGAGGTGGCTTCTTCTTTTGAGATCCATCATTCCGACATTCGGCTTTGATGTGCCCTTGCTTTCCGCATTTGTAGCAAATGACACTCTTCTTCTTGTTGAATGACTTCGTAGCAACAAACGCCTGTGCGTGCGTGTCGTTTTCTTGAGAATGAGACCGTCTTTCTCCTTCCTCTTTCACTTTGATTCGCAGCACCTCGAATTCTGGTAAGAAATCGCGCGTCTCAATGGCGACCACAAAATTTTCGTACTCTTTGGGAGAGACTGGATAGCAGGATTATTGCTCGTAGCTCATCACTCATCTCGATGCCCACCGACGAAAGCTGATCTAGAACTTCGCTGAAAGAGTTCAGGTGGCTGGAAACATTTTGGCCATCCTCCATTTTTAGGCTCAGTAACTGTTTGTAGAGTGATACTTTTCTAACGGGACCACTCGGCTGGTGCGCCTCCTTTAGCTTCGTCCATGCCTCAAATGCCGTCGTACAGGATTTGATGTAACTCATCTGGGATGTTTTAACACTGAGGGTGATCATTGCCAAAGCTTTCACTGTTCTTGCTCGCCCAATTTGAGTCTTCAGCGGCACTCTCAGTTCCATTTCGCCTGAGGCCACATCCAAAGCTCCGCGTGGACCAGTACGCTGCGCATTTGAATACTCCAAGAATCATAATTCTTTTCTTCTAATTTATCAATTTGATAAAGCGCACTCATGCTGAAGCTGTGTTTCACTCTTGTTCTTAC